>MU884202.1:0-15545 GCA_036418205.1 Ostertagia ostertagi | reverse complement strand
AAATAATAATCAACCATATTAATAAATTTTGCATTTGGAAAGAATATGTTCAATAATGAAGAGAACGAGTATTGTTCGAGGAAAGAGAGAACGGGAAAAGGGTCGTGGAAAATTGGCAAGGCTCACATGTGCGAGTGAACAAAGAAGTTAATGACGCGACGGTTAGAAAGGAGAGCGAAATTATACGAACCTTAGAATACACTGCGTTTCATAATTATAGGTCCACCCTAAATTTTTGCTACCCCAAAGTTGCTGTGCATTTTTTGGAAATGCTGCTATCACCGTTAGATTCCTCATCACGGAAAACCTTTCATAGTGTTTTTCTGACAAAGTTCCCCCTCAAGTAACCCAATTAACTTTTTTAGAACGAATTTTCACCGTTTCATGAATATCGGGCCACTCATAAAAAGTTTCCATTTCTCACGATCCGTGAAGGGAATCAGGGAAGCGGGGAAATATGTGGCTCAGTCGACATCGAGTTTACCATACCTCGTGCTATTCGCCTCTCTTCCCAGTAACAAGCTCAAGCTAGAGCACTTACTGAAGTGGGATAGCTGAGGCTGCAGAATTTCCTCCCATGTCGGCCGGCTCATACTGCATAAGCGACTATGTGCAAAATCCTGGTCAGTGCGGAGAGAAGAGTCGCTTAGGTAAATAAAGACTGCGTTTCCTTCAAAATTTAGGAGGAATTGGGTGTCTTCTCTCGAATTATACAAGGAGTCCGAACAAAGTCCGTACTGAAATGCGGCCTTCCGTGAGCAAAACCACCGTGTGGTGAGTAAGCCAGCAGAGCAATAACATCTTCAACGGATTGATGAAGAGCGTTCCAAGATTATTTGAGCGCTACAAGATCGCAAGTCTCCATTTCTCCGTGGAAAAGGGCTCAACTTAATGAGCGATGGTGTGGCTGTTAAGACCCTTCGCGATCTTGGACTCCATCTCCTTGTTTCATGCTACAGGTGATCTGTAATCGACGTGAAAAAGTTTGTTACAGGTGAATCTGATAGAAAAAGAGGGTACAGGAGGGTTCCGTGAAAATTGCAGATAGTTTTGAAGTAACGTAATTTTGGCGGTGAATCCCTTATGGTTTGAGGCACCTTTGAACGACTGAGTAGCTAGAGCTCGCTTTTGTTTCCGTTCACAAAGATTCCACAGGGTATCGTGAAGTTCTTTCGAAGCGAGTCTTACCATTTTTTCAACAAGGATCCCCTCTATCCTTGATTTTCACACACGATAACGCGGCTGTCCATGCCGGTCCCTCCGCGCCAGATGGAATTGCAGGAAAAAATGTGGCAGTTATCTGGTGGCCACCATGTTATCTGAATTAGATTCCAATAGAGAATCATTGGGCCTTAATTGTTATAAAGTTCCACAGCAAAGTAAAGCAAAATGGAACAGCCGAAAAGCTGAAAAGGTCGATCATCGGCGCCCAGACGAATTTCGATCCTACTGTAATAGCTAATTTGGCTACCAGCATTTCAAAACGTATTATTGTGTTCCTTATGATTATTGGGGGGTCATCCCATTATTGAAAATTCGTGACGTTTTTTCGTTATAGTAAAATCTCTCGACAAGTGATGTGTAGTCATATTTGCGAAACGGTGAAAATACGTTCTAAGGAAGATATTTTAATAATTCTGAATCGAGATTTCTCCAGAAATCAAGTATCAAGGTTTTTCGTTATGGGGAAACTATTGGTAATAGCGGCATTTTCCAAAAATGCACAGCAACTTTGGAATAGCAAAAAATTAGGGTGGACCTATATTTATGAAACGCAGTGTATAATAATAGTACGGTATTGAGGAGGATACGGTTTAACAATGCACAGTTTTAATTGTTCCACGACTTTTTGCTACTGAATTTCTACTGCAGGTCTTCCCATCTGTCAAAGGAGCAACACAAATAAAGCATTAAATTATAATAAATTGGAGTTGATCGATCGAATTTGGGTCGCGCCAAGCATTCGACTCCCATTCAGAAGCGTTGTAGCTATCTGGATGCGATTTGGTCTTAGGCCGATGTTACATTGCCAGTCTTTTTATCCTCCCAGGCAAGTCCGGTACCAACGGACCCGGTTCCCGAGGTATAGAAGGTATATGTTGGCCTGAGGCAACGCCACCTACAAGAAATTGATACCTCACTGTCGCGGTGTGTGAATGTCACTTAGACCACTACACCAATTCCACCGAAGCAGCGCAAATAGTTACCCGTAAATAGGCCATCATCAAGCAGAGCTTTTCCCGAGAAACACAAAAAAGTAAGAAAGAGTTAGGCAGCCTGGCTCCTTAATGCTATATCGCTCCTCGAAATTCTTACTCCAGCATTCCCATCGAGAGTAGATGACAGCGGCTCCACCTCAGCTCCTACAGTGCGCCAATTAGATATTCCCGAAGACCAAAGGCATTCACCTCTTCCTCGAAGGCTTTTCGCTATATCTCTGGTGTGATACACCAAAAAATGTTAAACATCACAGTACCAAAATAAGCAAGCATAAAAAACTCTAATATAGTTAATGAAAAGGCTTCGGTTGGCCACATAAATTCTAAGGTGAATTCGAAGTTAGTGGCGACATCTGGTTCACACGTTTTGGAAATCCAGTCTGACTAGTGGTCAGATGCGCTCATACAAACTGATAATCTGAATTCTATCGAGAGCGGCTCGTTTTATTTCTAGCTCGCCCTAGCTTCGCGAACTGCATCTAGTGGTAGCGAGCGATTGTCGTAGTGAATGCTTCTTCAAAGATTTTCCCTAATAATTGGCCGATCGCAACATCATTTCTGCACGGCTTACTGAGACTATTTACCCCAGTTGGACCGTACCCGCCTTCGTGTTTCACATGCACTGAGCACCTCCGAGAGTGGTTAGCCTGTTTACATGTGGGCCTCTATGGCCACGAAATGTCCCTAAGAGTCACGGAGCTTCATTTCTCTCAGCTGCTGGAGCTTTTCAAAAGTAACTTGAAGCGGATACAAATTATAGAACCGTGGTGGAACCGGAGTGCCTTGTCAGCTACCATACGTTAATGTGGCTGAAAAACCAGTTGGCGAATAGTCAAAGATCGTCACGGAGAAATTAATTGTGCCAGTAAGCGAGTAGTGCGCACTTGACAGGACACTAAGAAGCTAGAGCTATCTATGACTTCTAGGGCATGCTGAGAGAATGATCACCGATCTCGCTTATGCAGCGCACCCGTCGAGGTTGTTTTGCTTCCTTATCAAGCTCAAAAGTGCTCAATCAGTCAAGTTCGGGTTTTGCCTTTTGAATGCAATAGGGCATTATCATTAGGGAAGTTCTTCCTTTGAATCTCATTTGTTACGATAACCCTGTTTTTGTACTTCATGCAAATTCAGTATTTGATTTTCTGTGGTCGTCATCCTTTGTGTTTGCGCAGATGGCAGCACATTGGCATGCTGCTCCGGAGCGGTGGAGGTTTCAAAGTGAAAGCATCAAAAATCTACAGCGTTATTTAAGTAAAATAACAAACCCACCCCCGAAATGCAACGATAATAGAAAGTATTCGACTATACATTCTCAGATCGAAGTATAATCACCAGTCTACTTCCATGGATTAAGCTCAATTCAACAACTGTGTGACTTTAAAAAGCCTAATCTTGAGCTCTCAACGACAGAGCATTCCATTTGAACACTCACGGCTCTTTGATGATTGAGCAGCGCCGATGCTAAAAGCCACAAACCTGAACAGTTGCCCCATCACTTGTTTCAATACCTCGAGTAAAACGCGGTCTGGGAAATAGGATTTCGCAAACACCGATTTCGCGATATTGTGAATATTTTCTCATTGAGAAAAAGTTATAGTGGAGGAAGCCGTTAATTTGCCTTTGATGTCCATGGATCGAGTATCAAGTCGCTGTGCTGGACATCAGCAGATTTGTTCCATAGTAAATATGAGCCAGACACATTCGTAGGTTCCTCGGTGATTTTGAATGGTAGTAGAATACGTAGCTGACCCCAGACGAATTGGTCAATGACAATCGCAATGCTTTACTGCTCCCAGTTCCTCTCAATAAACATCTCTACCGCCCTTCTACCGGGATTAAAGCCTGTCTTAAAATTTTCTCGAATCACATATTTCCAGGAACAACTCCCGATTATCGTCACACACCACGAGAAGGAGGATAGCAAATGGACTGAATGTGAAGGAAAAAAGGAAAAAATTGCCGAAAAAGCTAAACTGAAAGCTCTATGTGCTATGTTTGATATATGCTTGGTATTCCTGTGCTAAAGCATTGGGACACTGAGCGAGAAGAAGAGAGTATAGGCGGAAGAACACAAATTGTGAGAAGGTGCAGAGTTCAGCACATTGTGAACGAGAAAGTGGAGGCGGTCGAAGCGATCCTGGCAAGGCCATAATGCTCAGTAACGCAATTTTGAGCTGGGAGAACGGTAAATCTGTGACCATTGTGAGAAGTTCCATTTAATCCACCAGAGGGACCCTCCAGAGGTTGAAAGGTCCTTCGTGGTCAAGACGTAAGCAAACCAGCCCTTTTGGCGCTTCGGCTGGGACCGTGTGCTGTCTTGACGTCAATGGACTGCGCGACATATGCGCTGCATGAGCTCCAAGGTGAATCAACATTATATACAATACTTTGTGGTTGCGGTAGGCGGACAGGTAATTGTCTGGGACCGCTACAAACAGGGGGCACATATCTGTTCCGTAACTGACAAAACGGGCCTTCAGAAATATGTGCCAAAATCTCTATTTCAACTTATAAAGGTCGTCATGACATTAGTCGAATTTTTCGATACTAAAAAAATGGGTCCAAGCAAAGGATCAGAGATTGCGTCTATCATACGAAAACCGATCATGTCGAAATGCGGCCGCTGCAATATCGAGTTGCGCCATGCCAATTGATACGGGGGGCATTCGGAGGCTAACTTGGAGAGAAGAATTCGGGGAAATGAAACTATTTGTGCAATTTGTGTTCTCCTCACTCTAGCTGTAGCCACTTTTCAACAAAAAAAGAGGAGAATGATCAATCAGACTCCAGTTCAAGTGCACTCCACAAGCGTGAACTCCGCTTCTTACAATAGCGACATTTCTACCTGGGGCATGGTGGACAATATTATTGACACATAAATAAAGCACAAACAATAAAATTGTAAAAAAGAACAAGAATAAATCGCTAAAAAAGATGAGAAGCAAGAAGTGACAAACAAATCCGAATACAATTTTGATTTTTTTTTGAAGATTTTACGAATTTTACGAAGTTATTTAAAAAAAAAAAACTGACTTTAAAGACTAGCTCTATTCATATAACGAAACTCTCTGTACTGCATGCTTTGTTTTTCCTCTAGGAAGCGGCCGTGCTTTTCTGAAGAGTGATTCGAACTGATGTGTCACAAGAAGGGAATCGTTCTCCTGGTGGCAACTTGTTATACAGCTTGCGGAATATCAATCACGTATGTCAGGGTTAAGCGGCGTCAAACTCGCCGCAGTTCACGTAGACTTGAATAGAGTAAACTGCAGTGTGCTCAGTCACTCGCGAGTAGCAACTGGCGCTATAAATGAAGCGTCTGATGACGGGCTAACGAAAATATCACAACTTTTTTGGCGCTATCGCAATATCAGAGGACACTGCGGTGGCCACGCTTTTAGAAGCGCGTAAAACTTTTTAAGACGGAACTAGGCCCCAGGTATGCGGGCATGAGAATAGCACGAGAGCTGCGTAGAGCCTTTCGGTTCCAGAGTCCTGCGCACCTAGGTTTGTCAGAAGATGCCCCTATATGGCGATAGCGCGCCCAATTTTTCACCAAGAAAAGAAAAAAAAAGTTACGGGGTAGTGCCTGAGCAATTGATATAGGTCAAGTTTGCTGCTATTAGGCACATTGCTTGATAAAACCTAATTTTTTTATCCTTCATACTATTGTCTCCCGAGCAACGGCAGAGAATAATCAGAATATCAAATGTGATTTGGTTTTTTTTTCTGCGCTTGGGGCAAACAATGGCTAAAAATACTATCCTGCATAAGTTTGCTATTCAGAGAAATATACAATCGCTAGCTGATAGGGTACGTTACTGCAAAATAAATGATCAAAAATGATCGACCTCTAGGATTTAAACCGAATCTCGGGACTGCGTGTGTTGCGGGGCTGCTGAATTAGAAACAGGGACCAGATGTGATCTGGAATTCACATGTTACGAATAAAGTTTAGAATTCTGTTACAGAATAAATCGACTTCCATTACAACGGAGCCTTCCAAAAAGTATTTTGTCGTTGCGCCAGAATTGATCGATCACCACGAAGCTGTGTGTTTGTTATGTAGATAGAAATGAAATTGACAAAAGTATGAAAGCAGCTTTCAAGTCTATGAATTGGGATTCAGATTCCTTCAGTGAGATTAAAGATAAAAGGATAAAGCATTTGCCGTTGATCAATCCCTTTTGGGATGCGGCACGCATTCTACTTCCATTTGTACATTCGTAGTGGCGTTTGAATGCGATGTGGCCTATACAATGACTTGCGGGGGCCAGCCGATGTACAAGTCAGTGTTTTTATCCTCCCAGACAAGTCTGGTACCAATTAACCGACCCCGGAGGGATGGAAGGCTTGGTTGGCCCGGGCGACTCACGACCCAGGATTTGATCCCCGGACCGCTCGCGTGGTAAGCGCGCCACTTGTCACTACACCACTTCCGCCCTTAAAGGTGAGATAGGTCAAGATTTTGTTTTGAGACAACTATACCAATTATTTTGAGTCAGAGCTTTTCCGACCTACAGCTCTGCTCGAACACATTGCGGACCGCCGTTGTAAGAGTATCTCCGTATTTTTTTTTTGTTTTTTATAACCCAATCATAATTATTCTATGAGCCATTATCGGTCACAAAGTGATTCTTTTCCGGTTGAAAATATTGCAAGCAGTTTAGGAACAATTAAAAATGGCCTCATCAGATAAAATCAAGGCTTTTCGTGTGAAAGGTGGCGCCACAGGTGGCGCTCGCGGAGGGCAATGTGATGAAATTCAAGCCAGTGTATACTATTGAGAAATATTCCTTGAGACAATCGCTCAAATCAATAGGTAAGAAGGGGAGTCTTTGGGTTCGAGCGAAGGATGGGAAAAACAATCAGTAAGGTGTCCAAAGCATGCTCGCGCAATTCTATCGGCCGAGAGTGTCGATGGAGTAACTTCGAGTTCGTGAAAAAAATAAATGAAATTTCTAGGTTCTACGAAGTTATTGCGGCATCTACTGTAAGGACGACAAAATATGCCAACTAAGAGGTACAGTTTATGCAATAGAATGCCAAGGATGTGGGCATAAGTATGTTGGAGAAACAAGAAGACCTCTCCACAAACGACTTGATGAACATCGGAGGGCTCTACGAATTTCTAGGGTTCAAGTATAGAGCTTAAATTCCGGGGCGTTCATGTCTTTGGGAGTGGAAGAATGAAGCAAAGTGAGCCACTTACAGATAATTGCAAGACGAAGCTCAGGAAGAAGTCAGGGAATCTGGGGGGAGGACGTGTAAAACTTATGTTCCCCCAGGCCTTTCTTCCCCTTCATGGATCTATAGTGATCACCTACTCGCACAATTTTAAGACCCTTTTTTGAATGCTTCCCCCAAGGACGTGAGCGCCCAGTTCGGCTCCAGCGCTAGTTTCAAGTGTATCAGTACTGATGTAAAGACATTTAGTTCTGTGTTACTAGACAAGAGTTTCTTGAGCCCAAAAAAGCCGGAAAGGGTAGAAATAAGTAGCCATGAGAGCAATCCAGGTGCAATTTTGAATCACATCTTGCACTTTAAGCACTTGTCATTGGCATGGAGTGTCAAAAATTGCTGAAAACTGCGATGGCACGGCTTGAGGTTCCCTTTTCACACGATGAAATAAAAAGCTTGACAAACCACAAATGGTTTAGGTAAGATTATGACGAATATTTGATAAAATCTTCCTTTAATTTCCTTTAATATCTTCGATGAACTTTTGACGTTCCTTGCGAATGGTTTCGATGAATTTTCTCACCCCCCCCCCAAGAATTCATGTATTTTTGGGTCTCATTTGTTTTTTCATTAACATATTTATTTCTCTAGATGTATCTGGAAAAAGAGGCGGAAGTGGTGCAGTGACAAGTGGCGCGCTCACCACGCGAGCGGTCCGGGATCAAATCCTGGGTCGTGAGTCGCCCGGGCCAACCAAGCCTTCCATCCCTCCGGGGTCGGTTAATTGGTACCAGACTTGTCTGGGAGGATAAAAAACACTGACTTGAACATCGGCTGGCCCCCGCAAGTCATTGTATAGGCCACATCGCATTCAAACGCCACTGCGAATGTACAAATGGAAGTAGAATGCGTGCCGCATCCCAAAAGGGATTGATCAACGGCAAATGCTTTATCCTTTATCCTTTATGTTATCTAATTTTAAATTCACTAGCTGAAAAAGAAATATGCTGACATTTTTTGATGTGTTCGTTGTTAAGTGAACAATTTTCTTGATTTTGCCAATTCTAGTAAGGGCGCTGAGGAACGTGAAGATTCGCCACTGAACTCTGAATCATACTAATCGCACGGAAACTCGTGCTTCCCTGGCAGTTGGAAAGAAATCAAATTTAATCGACTTTTCAGGAAACGTTCTGTGAGTGCCCTTTTTTGAAAAGGCATTTCTCATTAGGCGTAATGATATCGGTCGTAGTGACAGAGTGAAAGGAAGAGTACATATAGGCCTCGAAAAGAAGAATTCACATGTAATATAGCGTGGAAAGTTTAGATCAGGGCAAGAAGCTTCGTAGTAGACTACATAATAATACTTCCAGGTGAGACTACGTACTCTATTTCAAGTTCAGAGCAATGCTTCTTGAAGTGGAAAACCCCAAGAACAACGAAACGTGCTTAAGTACATATAATGGCAGCAAGTTACATGAAAAGAAAATACATAAGAGCTGTTTAAGAAATGTCGAAGCTGCGATAAAATAGTCCCATATAGATTTTTTCTGGATCAATTTTGTCTTCATCCACTGAGAATATGGGATTCCAAAGTTTCAGCATAAATCATCAGAAAACTCACATGCCGACTCATTTACAGGTGGTAGTTCTCTAATTTGATACGGTATGTGTCCATTTTTATTCGTTATCTGGCGAAAAACGAAAACCTTCCATTCACAACCAAATTTGCAATTTCTTTTGGCCGACGAAGTAAAGCATCGTTTACTTTGGATCCAACCAAACGTCTATTAAGCTCTCGGAGATGTTGGCGAGAGTGCGACGCTTGGAACGAATTGTGGGAATATCAGGTGGAAGCTGGCGGATCTCCCATTTTAACTCTATTTGTAAGTCCTGCATGTCTACGAGTCACAAATGGCTCTCGGGAACAATAAGCTGCTAGAGATGACAATTTTGGGAGTATTTCTTATAGCCCGCGTTTACATTAGATGCAAGTCGCCACAAATCGGCGTATGGAATGAACTTGGGGTCCCTGGGAGAAGGCTGCTAGTCGAAGAACATCAAGGAGTATCCAAGTGTGGAGTATCGCACTTACCCAAATATTGTCTATAAATTCAGCTTCCAATGTCTGCCATTCAATTCTTAACTTTGATTCCATAATAGAAAGTCAGTATCTTCGGTTTATCATGAAGCGGCCACGAGTCAGATTGAACTTGCATGTGTTATTTTGTTCGAACATTTGACAAGGGGCGCAATGAGGAACATTAGTGAGGAGAAAAAGCAAAAAGCATCATAGAAAACTCTAAATTCCTCTCAGGAGGCCGGCCGTAGTACGACGGAGAGACACAGCGCTGCGAGGAGAGAAGAAAACGCAGAGCCCGTAGCAAGAGTCGTAGAGGACACGTATGCTGTGGTGGATTATGCTGGCAGCGCGGGCAGCGCGGCGAGCAAGGCCTTAGCGCCATTACCGCGCACTTTTGGGTCACGATAGTGTCGTGTCCTTAGTGCTTGGGGAGCCCACTATCACACCCTGGGAAGAACTTCTGCTGGTTGCCTAATCCCTGACTCGTGGCTTCAAGCTGTTTTTATCTATGAGTCACTCATAACTATTCTTAGTGATATTCACTTCCGGATAGGACTTAAGCTATAGCGATCAAAGCGATGCGGAATATTCCGTAGACCCTAATAACCAGCAGTGACATAGGATGGGCCTAGCTGATGTGGCTGCCAATCTTGCAATTTCAATATTACAAACTCGATCAAAGTGCCAGGCCTAGAAATCTGTAATATTTGGTTAAGGCAAGGGTTTAACACATCAGCTGGGCAATTGGCCTCAGCTCTCGACATGTCTATAGCCTAGGAGAGAAGCCATTCTAGTAGAGGAGACATCTGTCTCAGACGAGCGAAAAATAGTCTGTAGAAGGGCGCAAAACAGAGTCTAAGGTCACAGTACGAATACTGAGACTAACGACTTCTTTCACCCCGCCCCCGCGCCCCCGCCGCCCCAAAAAATATAAACAATCACAGCTGATGTTCAATTTCGAATAGAAAAGATCGTTATCAGGATAAACATAAAGTAAAAGAGTTACAATTCAATGTTTTGTTTGCGGTAAAGACATAATAAGCTTCATCAATATTCTCAAACGTTGAGGTTTTATTTTTGAAATGTAACGAAACAAACCTTATCGATCCAACCGTCCGTCAGAGATCGGGGGTGGGAGGATGACAGGGAAAGTGTACGAGTCGCTTCGCTGTTCTCGAAAAGATTGCCGTCGAACCTGAAACACCTGGAGATGATGGCGGAACCCTCAATGTGACAGACGTCAGAGAGCGACAACTCTGAAGAAAAGTGTTAGGATATGGCTTGATGCACCTGCCTGTAGCCATGAATACCCTAAAAACTTCTATTTAAAACCTTACTTATTGAAGAATAAAGAGCAATTTTCTCGGCGTTGATCAATCCCATTTTGGGATGCGGCACGCATTCTACTTCCATTTCACATTCGTAGTGGCGTTTGAATGCGATGTGGCCTATACAATGACTTGCGGGGGCCAGCCGATGTACAAGTCAGTGTTTTTATCCTCCCAGACAAGTCTGGTACCAATTAACCGACCCCGGAGGGATGGAAGGCTTGGTTGGCCCGGGCGACTCACGACCCAGGATTTGATTCCCGGGCGAGTGATAAGCAGCGTCACCTGCCGCTACACCACTCCTAAACCGACGAATCAAGGCACGGTCAACCGTCGCATTCGCAGTTTTCCAAAAATTTTGCGATTTCCTCTTAAGGGGGCCTCGATGCGACCCCCATCCCCATAAAGACCATCAGCCTTAGAAGACTCTCAAAATAACGTCTTGGGCCAAATTTTGCTGGATGCTAACCTTACTCAACCCAAAAATTTGATATCCCTTCCCAGAAGCGAATACGATCCTCTTTCTAAGAAACGAACGGAAAGTTGAATCTGATAAGGTTGCTTATCAATATTATTGAAATTTCCAGAAAAAAACATGGGTACTTGTCAAACAACAAAAAGGACTAGCCGTTTGAGACAAGCAACAAAAGTGTAATGGGACATAAAAGACTCATAGCGACAAGTGTTTCCGACGTGTCTACCAAGGGATAGCGGAACAATGTTCGACACGCCCTTATGTTCTAGGCTCTCGAAGAGCCGCAACCCCTCAATCCTTGGATTCTTCAAGAAAGACTTTGTCTAAAGCATGTGTTTGGGACGGATGTGAGCTATCAGCATTCCAGAGACGCTAGTAAGCTACCTACAACTCCCAATCAAAAGTGGTGATAAAAGGCTTTTAGCACGGAATAAGGAATGAGACGATCGCGAATCGACCCTAACCCAAACGACGAGCTTGCCCAGTTCACTTGAGAATATCAAACACAAGAACGAAAGCTAACGAAGGAACATGCGGGGGCATTATGATGGCAATGCCAAATCGGCGCATAACATGACTATTTTGATAAGTAAACACGGGAATAAAGCCTCGGCCGGAGCTAGGGAAACTCCAGATGCGCAGCCCTTTTTTATTTGCCGCGAGCTTACTGCTGTTTTCATAGATGATGTACCCGTATAGTGCGATAGCGCCCTAATGGCTTTAACTCGTACTAGTGGCTGATAAGAGAGAAGAAGGGTATTGGGTTTGGGAAGACGCAGATGCCACGTTGACCGCGTTGACTTTTCGAAAATTCCTTCCTATCCGACGGCTTATTTCTGGAGTCAAGGTAAAAATTGTCGCCTCCTAATCACCCCGTTATCTTTCCTTATCTCTGCCCAACAGGGTCCGGTTTAGGTAGGGGGAAAGCCAGAAATTAAATTACCTCTTACTCAGAATGGTTTTATCGATCCTTCGTGCTTGCTCATGGGATACGGTGACGATTATGTGCTGGCGAGTGCTCTGTAAGAACGCGTAGCAACACGATGAATTCTACATAAGCAATCACGCTCACCTCAACCCGGAGTTAACATTTACGACAACAAAACAAACATTCAAACTACCGGTGCTCTGACCAGCTAAGGGACCTGCGTGCAGAAACATGCACAACAGCAAATTTTCGAACCCGATTTGTCGCATTATACATATCCTCAGCATGGTCGCAAGCGCGTTTTTGGAAGTCGAAAGTATAAACAACTTCAGAGAGCGGTGATTAAGAAGGATGGGTCCACTAGTTTTAATCGATAAAGTTTACATGGTATGAAAAGAAATGATAAAAGGTGCGGGAAACCGCTATATCCCGCACGGTCACATAAGCTGTCAGTGTCGAGGGATATATGTTCCCGCACGTCAGTGTGTAAGGTAAGTTTACTACCGCGTCCCAGGGGAACAATGTTGAAGGATCAAGCAACATCATACCACCGATTATTCAGTTCTACCAATAAGCAGCAGCCCTTCCAAAACAGTAAGTAGCCAGCTGTTAGCCTATTACTCTTGCAAAGCATGAAAATCTTGCAATTTCACTGACTAATGAAAAAATGGTCCAAATATAATAACGAATTGCTATAAAACGAGGCTTTAAAGGCAATATACAGTCTGAAGAATAAAAGAAATACCATAGGGGCTCTTAAATATTGAAATGACAGCATTTGAAATGCCGAGCTTCACCAAACTTGTGCAGCTCATTCTGAATCCAGTGAGAACTCCCCATAGAACGATCATATTTTTCTGAACATAGTACATACTAAATTCCCAGCCTTGAGTGAAAAACACATGGAGAGCTGCCCCGAGTACGCGAAAACTTGTCAATAGTGCATGACGACGAGGCGGCGATGAACCCTAATAGCAGACAGCTCGGGATAAAATTTGATTGTCTGCAAGTTATTAATATTGGCTTGGAAACCATTTGCACTTTCCCTCAATCAAGACCTCTTCAATAATCTTTCACGAACAGCTTTCTGCATAAGCACTTCCTCGGGGCAAGTATGGAACGTAGTCCTTATGAGGGCGAAAAGGGAAGGACCAGCAGACGGGTAGGCGTAGAACCAGTCCGATCAGAATTGGCGTATTAAATTACAACCCACATGGCATAAGAAATGTAACCTAAGAGCTGAGCGCCCCTATATGTAGCTCTCGGAGTTAGCATGTGGGTGTTGAGCACCTCGGACGAGAATCGAACTTGTTTCCGGGTAACAGAAATTCCAGCCATAACTGCGCAATTGCTACTGGGTAGGGAGGAAGGGGAGGCGTTCCGCTCACTGAAGGGCTTCAAAGACGGCCACATGCAATCGTCGGTAATGAAGCGGGAACAGCGTCTTCATGCCCTTCAAAAAATGAAGGAGACGGGGGTTCGGAGGTAGAAGAGGGCTTCAAGAAGAGCTGCTGGAGGCGCTAAACCTGGCTTGGATTTGGGTTAACCTAGTGTTCGCAATTTCTGGTTCAGATTCACTCTCAAATTCAGCAATTTTGTCGAAAATCACGTTTCAGGGCAGGCTATTCACCTCAAAACATTGCATTGCACTTTACATTTGATTTACGATAAGTAAGGAATTGTTTAGCGACATCGCTAAGGCAGAGAAGAGCTCAAAGATCTCCTGTCTATCAAATTGCCTGGCAATTCGGTGCTTCTGCAGTGTTTAGCACCCAAGAGAGCAGACAATTCAAGGGCTCTCAGAACTGCTACTGGCTTGCCTATTATCATACGAGGAAAGTCGTTATTAACAAAATGAGGCGCTATCGCAAGATACGGGGGCATTGTGGTGAACATGCATTTATGTATAACCGCGTAAAACATCAGCTTTTTGTTAAAATGAAGACTAAGCTTCAGAAAAGGGTGGATAGACTCCAAGGTGCGTGAGCACCCGAAGTTCCAGCCCCCTCTCTAGATTCAGCCTTTGAAGATGATATCTCCCAATAGCTCCCAAAATCACACATTTTAACAAACACTGCCTCCAACACGGTGGGATTCGCTTTGCATATCCGTCGCACTATCCGGACACCACCCCCCTCTTTTTTCTCTCAATAGGTCTAGTCACAGTCACCTGGCAAGTGTAAGTGTTAATATTATAATTATAGTGGCTAATATACGAGTGACGGCACGCAGGGGCATTTCTTAGCTAAATACGCTAAAAAATGACCCGTGGCGTTCGTGAGCCTTCATTCATATATTCATGGTCACTGCCTTTAAGTCACCCTGAGATGTGATTACTTTTCCAACATACATATTCCATATTGCAAATGCAAGGAGTTGATTCAGCCGTCTTGGTCAAGATTTCGCAAACCACCTCAGCTTTTTTGCGTACTACACTCTCAACGTCGAAGCGAAAATGGTAGCTAGAAAGTGGAAATGGCAAAAGCAGGTAGAAAACTACCCTTTTGGGCTGTTCTGGATAGTAATAGGGTACCCCCAGGAGGCCCGTCGCGCGGCAAGAAGGCAAAGTCAGCGGACGAGTCGCGCGCGTACTATAGGGATTTCGCGTCAAGTTAAATAGTGTCCCACTGCACGTCCTACATCGCACACCACGCGCTGCAACTCGTCCGCCGACTCTGCCTTCTTGCCGCGCGACGGGCCTCCTGGGGGTACCCCAATAGTGATTTGACAATTGTTTTGTTCGCATTCAGCATTGCATTTGTAACTAGTTTGGGATTTAGTTCAATGCCGTCATCGAGACCGCACGCTCTCCAGTCATTGTGGTCCCTGCCTTTAAGTCACACCGAACAACGTGATTTACCCTTGAAGCCTATCTTTTGTATGCGCATGCGATGCATTATATCCCATCACTGAAGCTTATGGAAACAATTTCTATGCTCGAAATACGACAGCTCACGGGTGATTATTCACTGCTTGATTTTGCTTCCTTCTAAGAATAACAAGAGAACCAAGTGAGAGGAAAAGGCATGGCGTATCCCAAGAAAACAGGAATGCTGACGATGACCGCCTCAACGGTGAGTACAACTTAGAGTAATCAGATAACCAATTTCAAGTAATCAGATAACTATGGCAACGTATTTGATACTCAGATATCACGCTGGCTGAGCTATTGAGGCTAGTTCGAAGAACAGAAATTAATCATTTGGCAGACAAGCGGACGTAGGCGGAAGTGGCATGCGTGCGCGTTGAAACAAACGAGCACAAACACGCGGAGTGAAGCGATGACTTTCCAGCCTCGATAATGAGATCAATGGGGTAACGATGGGCACGGACGGCA
>MU884201.1:0-14969 GCA_036418205.1 Ostertagia ostertagi | reverse complement strand
TGGACACCACTTCTTCCTAGGGTGAATAATAGATGGCCCATTGATGTCCTAGCTTTCAGCGGTTTCTTCGTACTTCCTCAGAAAACTGAATATTGGTGAACCGGAAACTCGTTGAATGTCGTGACAATAGTCTGATAAGAAATATTTGCGGGAAAACAGTTTTCGCACTGGGCGTTACCCGCTAATTTCTCTTAATCGCACCAAACTACAAACAACCCACAGCATCACCTGTATCACACCCTGTCCCGTTGATCATCGAATTGCTCGAGCGGGCGCCAGCAACGTCTCCATTCGTCCCTGTCGCGTGCAAGAGTTGTCCAGTGGACCCTCCTCGCTCGAGGGACACGATGTCCTTCATTCCTTTCGTTCAGAGCTTTCGTGAAGAAGTCTGACCATCGGGCCGGCGGTCGTCCAGGTGTTCGTTTGACGTCCCGAGGGATCCAGTCGGTAACCGCTCTGGTCCAACGGTCATCGCAAAATCGCATGACGTGTCCGGCCCACCTTATCTTCGATTCCTTGGCGAAAACGGCAGCGTCCCTGATCTTCGATCGTTGGCGTAGTTCGGCACTCCGGATTCCCCTCTGCACTTGCGTGTATAGGGTTACTCCTAGCATCGTCCTCTCGACAGCGCGTTGGATAACGCTGACCGCATGCTCGTCCTGCCTGCGCAGAGTCCAAGTCTCTGAGGCGTAGGTTAGGGCAGGAAGGACAGCGGAATCGAAGAGGTGGGCACGGAGCCGGATGTTCTTCGTCTTCTTCACTACTCCCTCGATGTTCTTATACGCTCCCCAAGCCGCTCGTTTCCTCCTGCTCAGCTCTGGAGCTAGATCGTTCATCATATTGATTTCCCGACCTAGGTACACGTAGCTGGAGCATTCGTGATGTTCGTTCCGTTGAGCGTGAATGGGGCATCAGGAACCAATCCGGGGGGGTTTCTCATAAACATCGTCTTCGTTAGGTTCAGCTGCAGACCAACCTTACCACAGGCGCAGTCGAAATCAGCCAGCATTCGCTCCGCTTGCTCGATGTTCGGCGTTATAAGAACGATGTCGTCAGCAAAACGAAGGTGGTGTAGTTGCCGGCCGTCGACCTTCACTCCCATGTCTTCCCATTCCAGTTGACGCATGACGTTCTCGAGAGCGGCGCTGAAGAGTTTGGGCGAGATGGTGTCGCCCTGTCGAACCCCTCTCTTGACGTCGATGATGACCTCCTTGTAGAATGGTGAGATTCTGGTCGTAAAGTTGCTGTAGAGCTCACGAAGAATCTTGATGTACTGAGTAGGGACGCCCTGGTTGCCCAAGGCTTCGATGACCGCTTCTGTCTCCACAGAGTCGAAGGCCTTCTTCAAGTCGATGAACGTGAGACAAAGCGGCATCTTGTACTCTCGTGAAACTTCAATGAGTCTTGTAACCGTGTGGATATGGTCGATCGTGCTGAACCCTCTTCGAAACCCTGCTTGCTCGCATGGCTGTCCTTCATCTAGTATTCTGCCGATCCTGTTAAGGATGACTCGAGTGAATAGCTTGTAGATTACAGACAGCAGGCAGATTGGGCGATAGTTGCCAATGTCGTCCAAGTCTCCCTTCTTGTACAGCAACACGGTCCTGCTGGTTTTCCACGGAGTGGGTACCTTGCATTCCGACAGGTAGCGCGTGAAGAGTCGAGCCAGAGTTTTGATGATAACTGGCGGTGCGTTCTTCAGATGTTCCGGTTTAACCCTGTCGAGACCGGGCGCTGTACAATTCTTCACCGACTTGATGGCGTGTCGGACTTCGGAAGAGAGAACTGAGGGGACAACGTATCCATCCTCTTGCGGTTGATAAGTAGGCAGATGGACATGGCTATCGAAGAGATCCGAGTAGAAGTCGTGGATGACTTTCTCCATTGCCCTTCGGGATGCAGTAACTGTTCCATCCGGACGTCGGAGGCAGGTCATCTTGGTCTTGTAGCTGGCAAAGCTTCGGCGGGCATTGCGGATGCTCCTCCCAGCCTCTGCTGCTTCAGCTAATACTGCTGCTCTTCGCTCCTTGAGATCTTCCTTTATCGCCTCTCTCGGACGTGAGTCGGTGATTGCCTGCAGCTCGTGCGGCTCCACGCTGGCGTATCAGTTCGAGAGTTTCCGGAGACAGACGTCCCTTGGTGACTTTCAAACTCTCTGCCTTCTTGCCACAATCGTGAAGATGTTCAACGAGCCGATAGTACTCCTCGTCGATGTTTTCGATGACGGAATCCTCCCATAAGCTGACGAGGGAAGCGAAGTGATCCCAGTTGATGACTGTCCTGGGGCTTCGCTTCCTGAACCTCGAGGCTCTCAACACGCATCGAGAAGTGGAATCTTGCGCGGAGGAGACGATGGTCCGATCCCGTGTAGAACTTTGGAACAACAGCGACGTCGGTCAGGCAAAACCTTCGATTGAAGATGATGTGGTCTATCTCGTTATGGAACTGTCCATCAGGTGACTCCCAAGTCCAACGAAGGTGAGAGGGCTTCTGGAACTGCGAGTTACCATGGATGGTGTTGGTCGACATGATAAACTCAGACAGTCTTTCGCCCTTGCTCATTCCAATCCATTCCGTGAGTACCGATGTGAAGTTCTTCAGCCGTTCTTCTCGGGCCAATCTTGGCGTTGAAGTCGCCGACGATGACCTTGAAGAAGGTATGATCTTCCCTGTAGAACTTCTCCAATTCCATATAGAATGCTTCGTGTTCTTCTTCGTCGTAGCTGGATGTTGGTGCGTAGGCGACGAAGATTGTCAAAGCAGGAGTTGAACCACATCTTCTCAATCTCAAACGTCCGATTCGGGTCGTAAGGCTTTCGTACGAATCGATGTTTATGGCCAAGTGCGTGTTGACGAGGACACCCACACCGCCAACGCCTCTGCTGTCGCATGTTCCAAGGAACAGTTCTTCTCCAGTATCGAAAACGGCGTGTAGCGGGCGGTGCCTTCTCGTCTCGGTCAGTCCGATGACGTCGTACTTGATCTTCCTGGCTTGCATCATCATCAGGTCTTCGATGTGAGCTTCGGATGCAAGCGTTCCTTGCGTTGAAAGTACAGATCGCCATCTTAGTCCTTCTTCGTTTAGGCAGCCTATCCGGGCCCTGAGATTCTAGCAGCCTCTCCCGAGCGGTCCTACCCAACGCTGCCGTATTGGGGGCTCCCTCAGGTTCAGGGGAATGAGGCCCATCCATATTGCTGTTTTCGGCATATTGAAGGCACACGAGTAGCTTGCCAGGCTCTGTCGTGCGGGCTAGGATAGACCTCCAGGTAGTTAGCCACGCTATCCTGGAGCGGAACAAGGGGCTTATTTCTTGGAGGCGGCCCCGAATCGCCTCCCATGTACTTCCCAGTCACTTGAATGCAAGCTTTTGGCTGTGCCGACATGCAGGATACCAACCGCACACACACAGAGCGCACCACACGCAAGCATGCATGGATACACCTGTATGGAGAAGCTGGTATGAATCGACACAGCACTACAGAAGACAGGGAGTCCATCCCCTGAATCCACCTGCGTCTCAGGGCAAGTACATGGTGGCTTTTGGTCCGCGATTTACCCCCTATCCGCCACCTGGGGTCGCGCCACGTAGCCTCGCCACCAACCGGCTCGAGATCTTTCAGTGAGAGAGGACCCTCAGTGAAAGAGATCCGTGGACCCACACCCACATACCAAAAAAATCGCTTGCGAACTGAACGGGAAGCCGCATCGTATTCTTGGTAGTACAGTTCCATACCAATTGGAGAACAATCCCACGAACTAGCTCTGCCAATCGCTCCCCTCATCAGGGTCAAGCGTGCGTCATGCAAGCTCCTCCGAACAGTGTGGGCGGGGAGGGGGAGCGTACATATTTTTCGTCGATACAGGATCATTATATCGGAGAACAAAATCAGGGAGCGATCGATGCTGTGAAAATTGATTTATAAAAGAACAGAGAATTTACAGACTGCCACGGCAGCACCATGGACATAATTTCGCGCTGTACAAAGCCACATTCGGGCAGAGAGTCGATTCTCAGCTATTTATACACCACTATTCTGACAGAAGAGGCAGCAGCCCTGCAAACCGTAACTAGCGGCAAGAAACGAATGGGGGGACTGGGACAACAAGAAATTCTTGCCTCTTGACGAACGACTTCAACCTCTCTGGAATCGACTGGTCTGGCTCCTTTTCAAAAAATCTGAGCTTATCTGCCACATTTTTCTGATATAACAAAAACTCTTGATTATATACAGCTTGTTTAATCTGTAACCAGAGGAAGTAGTATACTCGATTTGCACTTTTGCAGTGAAGCCACACTAGTAACTAGAGTCAATGTAGAACCGCCTGTAGGCAAGCGATAACGCTTGAATCGAGTTCTTTCTCAGCTTCGAGGTTCCGTGAGGTTGGTTACATTTTGAAAAAACGCATTTGAGGAAGCTGATTACCACGTAATCTACAGATATTTGAAGTGCTTCATAGTCTAAATAGTGTAAACGAAATGTACGAGATGTACTTATCAATTCCCGGTCATTTGGAGACATATCTTCCGCTGTACAAAGTCAAAGTTCACAGAGGTCGGATTCTCAGCTATTTATACTCCACCTCTGACAGAAGAGCA
Organism: Ostertagia ostertagi; assembly: GCA_036418205.1. Taxonomy (NCBI): domain Eukaryota; kingdom Metazoa; phylum Nematoda; class Chromadorea; order Rhabditida; family Trichostrongylidae; genus Ostertagia; species Ostertagia ostertagi. The sequence goes on along the minus strand of MU884201.1, from coordinate 10,371 downwards.
GCAGCCTGCAACCGTACAGCGGCAAGAAACGAATGGTGGGAGGGGGGACTGGGAACTCTATTATAGGCGACCACCCAAAGAAATTGAAAGTGATTTATTCAAACCAGTTTGGCTGCGCACGCATTCGCGTGCATCACACGGGGTTCAAACAGGATGATCACTATTCTTTTCTAGATTTTAGTTTTCTGTTCGGTACATCCCATTTACACCGACTATTAGGTCAAACTATATTTTCTATTTCCTACACCGCATTGAGCTACGTGTTTCAGACAGAATCGATCAAAAGACAGTACCCAATCTCTAGGTGCGAACGAAAACAACAATTCCAAGCGACGGCGGTTTTGGAGAGGGTCTTTTTCGGGGCATGGTATATTTTTCAATTTTTGAGAAGGTTTTCTAGTTGAGAAATTCTGTCTGTGGGCAATGTTGCCTCTCATTTACTGCAGAACTGCTGAGTAAGATTCCAAGGGGCGCGGAGCATGCACCAAGACTGGGCGTACTGTCTAAACCTTCATAACTCGGTTCCAATAAGTTCCAGAGATGGGAGAAAAGTAGAAAAAGGTTGGGGAAGAGATGATAGCCGACTGATATCAGTGGGCGACCCACGCACCAAAGTGGGCGGGGTTTGCCACAAAGATACGTAGCTCGATTTCGTCCCCTACAAGACCTCATAATTCAAATTAGATAAAGTGGATAAGGGATTAAAAGGTATTAAATGCTATTGGTGGGCTAAGTGTGCACCAAAGTGGGCGGGGTTTGCCACAAAAACTCATGTCTCATAACGTCTTCTACAAGACCTCATAATTCGGCTCCGAGATGAATTAGAAACGTTAACTATTTCTGTGAGGTACGTGGTTTAAAGTGATAAAAACCATGGATGGCATATTTTCAAGTGTAAGGGTCCAGGACTAAGCCTAAGAAGGGAAGCGGAACAGGCTTCGAGCAATATTTCTTTCTTCTCCTGGGACTACATCCCCTTCCTAGATTCAGTTCTAGCTGCTCGCTGGGTAAATATTACTTTTCATAGACCATAAGGTTATAACACAAGAACACATATGTTATACAATGAAACCAGAAGAAATAACCAGGAATGAAGCCGTGTATTGCAGCTAAAATCTGCAATGATCACAGGTCAAAACTAGTTACAGAATAAATTAGTGATCAACATCAACAAGCTTATCATCAATGAAGATACGTAGAGTAGATGATATGTGAATGAGTATGGTTAATTCTTTCTTCAGCGGCCATCCCAAAAGGTCGCCCCGGAATAAATATCGGCATTCAACTGTGTTCCACGAACCACCAAAACACCGTGAGCGGTTCTTACTTTAATGGCAAGATTTACGATGAAAAGTTAGCTCATTGGAAATAAGGTAAAGGTGGTCAGTGGAGCAGGGATGAAGAAAAACCATTGAAACGGCCCAGAAGAGAAATGGGACCCTTCCTTGCCCGTTGATTTGCGCATTGATGCGACTCTCATCGCTGTGCCCTCTTCAACACTACGCTCTCTCTGCTATCTAATCACTCGCCGCGTATAGACCTGCGGCGAGTGATTAGATAGTCGGTGGGCGTTCCGCGCCAACTGCGCCAAAAGGAAGGCCATGTTAGATCGCCAGGGGCATATCTTCGATGCGAAATGTGTGTTAGTCAGCTTCTCTGAGGGATCCAGCTATCTCTCCACTCTTGGGTTAATTTCTCCTTCTTTGACCTTCGTTCTTATTCCTTCCTTCCTCGTTTAACACGTTGACGACCGTGTGGTATGATGTCATACCACACTTTCACATGGAGCAGACTAGTTTCTTTGATTTATTTGGCGTTTTTTCCTGTTCCACAACGGTCCATGTACATTATTGGATCCGAAAAACAATTTTTCATTACTGATAATGAAAACGCTGAAGGATTAATGCCTATTGATGAGAGAATACGAAAAATGTTGAAGCAGTACGCGCACAACGGCGGTCGTCAACGTGTTAGTGGATTCCTCGAGTAGATCATGAACCCAACTCCCCATCTTTTTGATACAAAAAGAGAGTTGAGGAAACGATGGTATCACGAATCTATTATAATAGCAATGGCACTGAACAAGATTATAATTACGTAAGCTTCCGAACAACTGATGCCCCCCCCACCTTACTGACATTGAACCGCTCGATATCTTCTCATAACAAGGGTACACACCTCATATGCCGCACGTATCGCGGCGATGTTTTCCGCGCAACTTGCTGCTCGCGATCCCGGACGAGCCAAATGACTGTCGCTTATTTTGCTTGGGAATTTGTGGGATCACTGAGGTCGATAATAAAGTGACTGAAACGTGAAATTGACTGAAAACGAAAGAAGTAGCAAAGAAAACGGCATTGTCGCGCACTTCTGAGCCACGACAACAGCACATTCGTGCTTATCGTGGGCTACCTACGTCATCCACTAAATAGATTTTTCGGCATGACTTCTGCTGGGGCTGTTGCTCACATCCCTCCGCATCGGCTGCAAATTACCGAAACTATTTGGTAATGATTTCGAATTCACCTTTTTTCATCTGAGGACATGGGACGGCCCTCTCTCCTTTGACATCTCAGGAGCATGACTCTACCACTGAGGAAGGCTCAGTGGTTCATGTGAGTTCACCAATCAGTTGAGCGAGCACTACTCCTTGGCGTTCCCAACTGCGAACAAGATCTGTCACTATATTGTACAAAGTATGGGAGATCAGGCTAGGCGGGAACCAATCTACGCGCAAAGGAAAATGTTAGCAGAACTCCTGTTACTGCATCGGCAAATATAGTTTAGGCTTAAATACATTGCTGTGCAAAACTTGGGGACAAAAGTATTTTTCGTGTTTTCAAAGTATCAGTATTATTAAAGTATCTGCTAGCTAATCTCGGTCGATGAAATTCGGCACATACGTAGATGGAATTGTTACGGTGTAGTGCAGAGGGTTACTGCCAGAAATTAAACAGGCAATGGGAAGGTTGGAAGACGCATTTCATGAAACACTGTGATTGAAGCGGTTGATGGGTTAAGCGACCCCAATCCATTCTGAACTTTAGAGGAGGGAAGCTGGTTTTCGATGAAGTGTATGAACACGACGGACTACAAAGAAGTGCTCTGCTAGGCGCTCCCATATTGACCGCAAGGTTGGTAAAGAATCTTAAGAAGAAGCCTTCCATTTTCTCAAAGAACACAATTGACGATTGCGGGATATCTATGAGTGCATGACAGTGCGCTACAATCATTCTACTGAATGCATGCTACACGTACTCCAAAGGAGGGTTGATGGTGGCGAAGCGGAGAGGCCTCAACCCATAACCGAAGAACCCTACGTTTGAGAGTTGCTACTGCCGATCGCTTGCACGTTGTCCCTATATACTAAAGTTAGCATCAAACGCAACCCTGAAAAGATGCGCATAAGAGAGGAGTACAGCATCATAATGACGTAGATCAGAAAGCATTCCGCGATCAGGAGGTGAGGTCGATACGCTTGCAGCTTCATACCTCCAGACATCACTACCCACACTCAGTTTGCTTTGAACTGAGCAAAGCACGCGCTCCTCGGAATTGATGGTCCATTTCCATTATCTCGGTACCTAGCAAATGTTTCCGTCAATGAGCGTGTTCCAAAGCACCTGGTGCTATTGGTCGCGCAGAGAGACAATCCGTAAGCGATCACTCTGCCACTGTTCAAGCTAGGATTAGGTGCCCTACAATGTTACCGTGTCAAGATGTTCTGCGCCCACCTGCTTGTCCTGTTCACACAAACCCTTTTTTTTTGCTTGCAGTGACCAAGCCCTTTTGGCTCGGTCGTTTTTGAGACGAATCGCATGGTATATGAGATCCAGTAACTGTACATATCTGGAAGAACTTCAGCGTCATGCACGCACAGTTTCACCCAGTTCCATTAGATTGTTAATAAATTATGTCACTTTATCTATTTCGTCCTTAAGTTTTGCACAGCAGTGTACATAGAACTTTCAGGTCTGAGAATAGCCCTTCTTATAGCCATTTTCATAGTACATGCTGTTCCTGAATAATCTCCACAGTCTACTGAAAAGAGGAGAAAAATACTGTAGTCGCTACTAAACTCCTGAGAATTTCTTCTAATTCTTCGCTCAACATTGAGAAGCCTTTTTGAACTTACAAATGTAGAAAGTCGCTCACACCACCACCACTCGATCCAGTTCAACAGATTTTGCGACCGCTTCGCAACAATCGAAGCCGCTCAGCTCTCAGTGACTAGAACTGCTACAATAGTTTGGATTCGTTCGACTGATGGCTTCTGAAGTGCTGAGTCCCTGCAAACATTACTCCGATATTGGAGATCTTTAAGTGCTGCTCTTGGGAAGATGCGAGACATCTTTGGGGCACCCGCGCCACAATGCTCCCACCTCCCCGCTCACCTCCCCCCAAACGATTAACCCTTTCACGATAACGCGGAATTTGCATAGCGAGCTCATAGGACCACGCGCTTTCCTGGCGCGTCCAAATCGCGCACCGGCAAAATGTCGTATAAACAGTTTTTCATACCGAACTTTTGACTTTAGCAACATACCAAATACATATAGCTGAGGTTTTGGCTTCCCACTATATATATGATGGGCAAGACAAATTGCTGCGTTCGACAGGAAGAATCAGGATCTCAATGGGAAAGGATGAATAAAACTCCAAAGTTCATGTGTACATTAGAATGGTTTGGCGTTATTGTGATCCCCCGATCTGTGTCTGAAGATTGTGAGAAGACGATAAGTCTTTTTTTAACATTCAGCCTATTAATGCAAAACTCCAAATAATATGCACGCGGGCTAAGTGGCCACATTGTCTGAGATTCCTCATGGAAAAAATAGCTCTTATTGAAGATCTTGCTGTATGCCATTCTAAGTTATTACGATTATTACATATACAGTACCGTGCAGTGAAGTATTCGTTTTCACTTTTTTAAACGTAACTCCCTCAAAACTCAAGCTTTTGTTCCGATTTTTTGTAGGTGAGAACACATCACTCTACCTGATAAGGAAGCAAATCTTCAGTTGTCTAGGTGGCTTCTATACTAATTTAGAAATTTTTAATTTTTTTCGGTCCAATACCATATTACTTGTTCGAAATTCAATCTATCTAAAATTCAAAAATAATAACAAAATGACTTATATAATAACAGACGTAACAACTACAACATCAGCACTTTGTCGCAGAACCGTTTTCATCTACGACGGCTTGACACCGGCGAAGCACGGAATTGGGTTTTTTCTTGGTAGAGGTTCCCCTACGCGATCTTCAGTGGGACGGACTTTTCGAACTCGTTGTGAGCTTTTGGGCCTTCAGCTTGACTCCGAAAATCATCCTACAGATTTTTGCTCTGATTCAAGTATGGGGACTGCGATGGCATGGCAGTGGAGGAACATTGTTGTTGCGGAACCATTGCGAGAGCGGCTTTGATTTTGCGCTTGGGGTCGGAAAATGAAACACTACGGGCGACACTGCGAGCATGCGGCCAGATAGCAGTCATCCATATGTTGAGGCGCGTTTTGGAATCCATTTCAGCCTCGGTCCGATGAAGGTGATCAACCCCTATGCCACAGAAGCTGCCATGCAGTATCACCGCACCCCCTGCATTCGTCACGTCAGCACATGGAACCTCGGATGATATCTGGTACCAACGGGAAGTCGCAAAAACTTGACTTCTTTCGTGCTAAACAGCAAAAACTTCGATTCGTTGCTCTAGATGGCTTTTTGTCACTCCTTAATAGTCCGTTTCTTGTGGGCATGAGCCTAATTGAGATGCGCTCTGCCACTCTTGAGGGGGAATCAGCGGTTTCTTACTGAGCTACGTCAGAAGTGCCCAGCATCTCTCAGACAACGTCGCACGTTGTCTTCGGACGGATTTAGACCGTCTGGCGTTGAGAATCCGCGGTGAATTTCGGGTGCAGCGTGATGCGAGCCACTCCTTACAAGTCGCACAATGATTCTATTGGCGAGAGAAGAGGTCATTTTTGCTACTTCTGGGCGCTTTTTGACTTTGGCAGGTTCAATGCTCTTGAATTTCTTCCAAGTCGTCCACTGGGGCTCCTTGAACTTCAAAAATCTGCTGGGATGTTAAGCCTTCGTAGAACCTCCGAAAGATGGCGTCACCTGGTCCTGCCACAAGCTATGAATTCCCTAATGTCTTGGAATGTTCTGAGTACTGTGTAGGCATATGAAACTGACACAAAACATCAAAAACACACGTGCTCTCAACATGGAAACTCATCGTTTATCAACAATGAAATTGGGTGCCCGCGGACAATACTCGAAAATGAAGCTCCATTTCCCCTTGAAAGGAGGCTATCGCACCGATACGCTGCTATAATATGACTACCTGTGTGTGTCAACTGCTGTCGAAGTTTTACTGCGAAAGCTTGAGTTTTGAGGAAATTACGTTTAAAAAAGTGAAAACGAATACTTCACTGCACGGTACTGTATGCTTTCGACCTGCTTGGTACGTAAATGGTTCAGGGAGTTGTCTCATGCGTCAGGCAGAGTGTCACCCACCGGTGGGTGCCATTGTTGCAATGGTTAAAGCCCTCACACCAAAAATGATGGAGACAGATTATAATGTGGATACTAAATATTACTTCTTATTGGACAGTGAATTGTTGAAAACCCAGTCAGGGTTCGAACTCAACAGCCACTTCGTCTAATAAATTGCTTCGTCTCATTTTCAGTAACTTGCCATCACCCTGAAAGCTGACTAAGCTAAAGGCAAACCTTTTTCAATTTTCCTCAAGGATGAGTAAATAAAGCATCCAGAAAAACAAATCGCTGCTATGCCACACACTCAACTTCACTAGCAATCTCACAGGAATTTGTAGGTCGATTTCTAGCGTGGGCTAGACTTGCGTGAGTCATTTGATAAACAAAACAGTCTCTTTGACTTCTCAGGATCTTTACTATTCAATGAGGTACGCCAGGTCAATTGAACACTGTCGATCTCGGGATTTGATCATTGGACTTTGCAAATAACAGTTATGCAACATGCCGCTCCCTCATCTGTAATACTTCTCATGGATTGAAAAGTTGAAAGTATCATTCACACGATTGAGGCCGGACAGGATCAAGACGCTTTCGCGTGATTCGATCTGAACACCCCTTCTCTCCCTAAAATCTCGTTCCCTCCACTAATTACTTGATAAGCGAAGGTCGTGCTCTTCGTCCAGTTTGCCCGAATCCTTGAACTCGTTAGTTTTCGAGAAGTGTAATCTATTGTAACGACTCATCACCCTACGTTTACGAGGTCATCTTGCGCCTTTTGTGAGCGCACAAACACGCGGTGCGAACGCCGCAGCCTCAGAGGCGTTGGCGAGCGCTGCGGCGACTTCGACGACGCCGATGAGTATCGCATAAACCTGCAAAAAGATTCGATTCGGTCCAGTTTTCTCTCTGGTGAAACGAGCACCGGAAGTGACCACTTGGCTACTGCTGACGACCGTTCGCTGGCGAAAACCGCGTCGTTCTCGGTGTCGATCAAAGGTTTACTGAAATGAACGATTGCAGTCATAGTCAGTCATATCATATCGCAATATCAGTACTACCGGGAAAAAACTGCAGCGCTTGAACTCGAAGACAGGTTTCAGGTGTCATAACTTGTGGTAAGACCACTTTAAGGCTAACAATCAACAACGAAAGCAGCGGAAACAATCTCTCTGCCGAGCGCTGAAAGTTTTGGCTACCGGTTCACATGCTTCACTTTACTAACGCCATTGACAATGTCATACTCTGAGCAAAGAATAGGCAGCGATGGTTAGTTCTCTTGGGAGGCGCCATGTATCCGACAGATGTTCAAAATTTCTGAGGCATATGGAGGTGTTATAAAGCGTCTGGGAAGTATGGGTGCACACAAGGTATTCAATGCATTTTGACTTGCTTTTGTTTGCTAACTGCTGCTGCTTTTGGCCGCAGTTCACCTTATGACGTTCCACAAGAATGTTGGGTTGTAAACCGCCCAGATGAGACTGCGAAGGCCTAAGGCTTTGAGCTATCGCGGGAAAAGTGCGTTTTGTTCACAGCCCAGCATTCTTGCGGAACAATTCATTAGGCAAACTGAGGCCAAAAACATCAGTTAGCAAACAAAAATAAGTCAAGAAATATATTGCTAAAGTCGGTCTTGCCCGATATCGGCTATCCCGCTCAACCCGTTATGCGTGTGAGTGCTGACAAACACTTTTTTAATTACTACAATAGTGTAAGTCAAATTCTTTATACCTCTCTCTTACTGATGAGCACAGGGAGAGGATACTCTTTCGTTTAGTCTCCGTCTAAGGGCACGTGCGAAACGGAGACTAAACTACTCTTTGAATCCCACCCCCAATAAATTTTGAATAAAGCACACATAAACAATATTGAGATCGAAAAACAAAAAACAAAAACAAGTTAATCTACCAAATTCGAAAGTTCAAATCAATATATAGAGCCAATATTTATTGGTAAGTATACCACGAAAAGCTGTTAAAATGAAATGATGCTCCGGTAGCGTAACTGGTAGCGCATGCCCGGAAAACGAAAAGTGCGGGTTCAGGTCCCGTCCTAGGCAAAAGTTTTGTTCACAATACAGCATTCTTGTAGTATACAATGCCTTGCAGTGCACATTCTTCCTGTAAAACACTATATAATGTTGTGACAATGTTCTTGTGGGGAGGTAGCGTCGCAAATGTTGTCTCTTTTAGGGGCTCGCCAAAATACATATTGATTGCCTCTCAGAAGCGAAGTGATGAAGTACGGGGCGCACTCTCACGTTGGTACGGGCTCCGATGCTTCATGTGCGAATTGCTCATACAGGTGATTTTCATAGTCGACCCAAAAGCGTGAAAATGAAGGTTTAAACTTGACAGTCACACTCTGCAAATGCTTCATGCATTCGCTCAATCGTCTGGACCATTGTAGCTGCAAAGGACCTGCGACGCACCATGCACTTTCGGCTAATCTCGCGTCAGTTGGGTTTGTGTAGGAGTCCCAAGCCGGGCCATCAATATGCTGATAAAAGTTATTATTCTTGCCGCTTTTGGTAACTAAGGACAATTTTTGCAATAAAATTTTCGCAAAAAAAATAGTAACGTGTGCGGCCATGGAGACTTTTATGAGCGTTCACCAAATTTTCCCAGCACCCCACAACAATTCATTTTCTTATATATTATACACTTCGAGTAGCATAAACGATAGGAACGCTTTAAAGGACGAATTCACGCTGGAAAGGCAACCCATTTCAAATTAACTAGGGATGGTGAGTGGTACACGAAAGAAGGAAGAACCATGAGAAACGGCCCAGAACCCGAGAAATGGGACCCCTTCCTTGCCCGTTGATTTGAGCATTGATGCGACTCTCATCGCTGTGCCCTCTTCAACACTACGCTCTCTCTGCTATCTAATCACTCGCCACGTATAGACTGCGGCGAGTGATCAGATGATCGGTGGGCGGAGATCGCCGGACCCGCCAACTTTGAGGCATGATAGGTCGCCGAGGTCAAATTTTTCATGCGAATTGCGCATCAGTTCGCACCCTCAGGAGGTCCGTGGGTCCCTCAACTAGGTCAATTACTTTTCTTCGACCTTCATTCTAATCGTGAATTCCTCCTTTAATCGAAAACCCGGAACGGGATAGTGATATGAGGTGTTGTGTGTCATTAGATCACAGTGCGGCGATAATCTATACAATCCGTTCTTTCAGCATGAGAACAGGTGGAGACACAGGCTTGACGAGAGAGGACGCACCTAGATGAAGGTGGTGAGATTAAGAGAGGAGATGCTCGTCGCCGCGCAAGTGTACCGCAGACGCCGCAAATGTGCGGATCGCCGCGGCATGACCCAATTTGCCCAGACTTTCGCCGGTCTTGTGATGCATGTGTTTATTAGGCCGATGTCAGACTTTGCGAATCGAGCGATTCGCTAGCGTCTGCGGTCGCGTTGCAGTACCAGCCAATCAGCGATTCGCTGGCCGCGACGCGACCGCGGACGCCAGTGAATCGCTCGATTCGCAAAGTCTGACACGGGCCTTATGGCAGGTTCAAGTGCGCCAACTCAGTGGAACGCCACACCGCTGCCCCAATACTGTTTAGCGACATCTCCTATCACTAATAGGCCTGCTCAACTAAAGGTGCAGAGATACTTGTGCAACAAGTTGATGGGAAAAGCTCAAAGGAGTGCTGCATGAATCTATCAAGATAGCGGCGTGCACTTTACAGAAAGTCATCAGCATACAGCTTGTTCGAGACGACTTGATTACCTCGCAGCGCACCCAATAAAGGTGGAGACAAAGTTCAGAGCTTTCTGCGGATCATGATAGAGCAGCTATGCGACCTCTAAATGCACCCCTACGGGTCTTTTGAAGGAGGATTCGACGATAAGGTTGGA
>MU884195.1:0-11661 GCA_036418205.1 Ostertagia ostertagi | reverse complement strand
CGTTCTGCCCGTGTGGAGGCGGTGCTTGATGTCTTTGGCGTTTATCGGAATGACCGCTACTTCGGGTCTCATATTGCAGCTTCACCCTCATTTTTTCGCGAGAACACCAGTACCATTTCAAAACTCATGCGATATTTCAGTTTTTGAGCTTATCGTAAAGCTCACGTTCAACTTAGCATTTGTCTCTTGAATCTTCGATCTATTTCAGAATGCCATTTTTAGTCTTTCAAATCAAAAAGTTTTAGGTTAGCAAAGGTATCCTGTGTAAACAGTTTCTCGTTGACAAACAACTACAGCACGACCATAGGTATCTCGCTATGCATTCGACTCAGTGTTATCGACCACTCCTGTAAACCGAACATGCGTTACGCGTATCGGTGAGTATTTCACCGATGCATTGTAAAGTATCAGTGCACTCAACACAATTTACAAACAAACAACACCACATAGCTGACCATATACAGCTCGCACCAAGGTTCATCCCATTTAGCGGGCTTGCGTGTCTCCAATCCATTTTAAAATATTTATTCAGTAGATATTTTGAACTATTGTATCTCAAAATAATTATAACGACATGGTTCATAATAAGTCAGATATGCTCTGGCTTTACAAGGAAAGAATTCCGTATGAAGTTTTCAGTTTGGTTTATTTTTGGTTTTCTTTCCGATTTCCTCGGGGACGAAGCACCGTGTTCACAGTGGGTGATGGTGCCAAGGAGGCTGCCGGTCTCCACGTGTTGAACTCTTGAAAACATTCTGCTTCTATTAGGCTCACAGCGGTAGATTCGCTGTCAAGAAGTTTCGTCTACTGTGGCATAAAAGCAACCCAGAGCAGGTGACGAGCGCTCAGAACAACCTGGCTGTAACAAACTGGCATGAATGAATGAGGATCGGCGCCTCCTCCTCAGACTCCTGCTTCTTTTTGGTAGACATATTTCCTGCCTATGTTTCACACTGAATACAGAACATGTTTCACACAGAACGAAAGTCATTGTTTCCGAAAATTCACTTAGATTTTATTTGATGTGGTTGGGGCGGAAGTGGTGTAGTGGCAAGTGGCACGCTTACCACGCGAGCGGTCCGGGGATCAAATCCTGGGTCGTGAGTCGCCCGGGCCAACCAAGCCTTCCATCCCTCCGGGGTCGGTTAATTGGTACCAGACTTGTCTGGGAGGATAAAAACACTGACTTGTACATCGGCTGGCCCCCGCAAGTCATTGTATAGGCCACATCGCATTCAAACGCCACTACGAATGTACAAATGGAAGTAGAATGCGTGCCGCATCCCAAAAAGGGATTGATCAACGGCAAATGCTTTATCCTTTATCTTTAATGTCTTTAGATTGCTCATACGCACCCAACTTCCCACAGCAAATCGAGGGGCCAAACAGGACCCCTGACGACATTTCGACCGTTTCCACCATGCAGGATAATGTCTGCACTGCGCGGCTTTGCGCATCAACGCAGTCACTTGAACAGCAAAATGTGCGGACGAATACAGGGTGTCCCATGAAAATTACAACACTTAGTAACTTCTTTCAAATGGATGTATCTTCAAGAGGTTTTTACAAAAATTTTAGCAATACATTTACATATTGAAAGGAATGACATTCATTGGATATGCTCCCCTGTTGTTGTGAGTATGGCTCCCAATTGCTTCGAACGCAACTCTACTGTGGCCCGCATGGCATCCTGGGGTGTTCTCTTCGAAACTTTGCAGAGAAAAGGCTCCGGCTCATCCATGTGGATGCAAGTGTTTAGTGCAGGTCTGCCCACTAACATAGCCCACAGGGGATGGTCCAGCACGCTGAAATCAAGGGATAGGAGCCATTCGTTCGAAGTAGTGTAAATCAAAAAAGTGCCTCAACAGCGCTCCTAAAATTTTTTTGGTCCCTATGCAAAAGCTGGGTCCTATTAAAAGATCACCACCCCTCTCGAGGGCTGTTATTACCAGTATACAGATGTGCACCTGAAATTCTTGCTCGGTTTCGGTATCAATTCATTCCTTTCTTGGAAACCAGCAAGGAATTGGTGAGGGACCGCGAGATGAGACCCCCGTCCAGACCATGATAAGGTTCGGAGATTCGGGTGCTTGTGGTGAATATTCCTTTCATTCTTACAGACTTCCTCAAGACTTCATGCGGGCATCCTCGGAGTTTGAGGATTGTAGCTCCGCTCTAGCTGAGATTTGTCGTCGCATGAAACGACTCCCGCCCCGTAATCGCCATTTACGGGTCCGGACGCTAGCTCTTTCAAATTTTAGTCCTGCAGTGCTCCTCACTGGGATTGAGCAGTGTGCTTATGCAACTTGTAATGAACTGTGAGAAATAGTTGTCCGACCACACATGGCTGTGTTTAGAAACTCCAGCGTTCTGGTCACCTTTCTCGAGCCAACCCGTTTATTGCAGTCGTTTCACTTCTTCACGCTTTTCCTGAGATCCAAGATGTCAGAACTTGTGGGGCGGCCACAACAGAGACTACTTTTATTGGTCTTCTCTTTTATTGACCGCGGAGCGGTCGAGAATCCGAAGAAGCGCGATGCTCATCACCGGATGTCCGACCTAGCTGCGTGAGAGGTTAGGCACTCTGTTGAAGTTTAGGCGCACCATGAGATGCAGGCCAAACGGTAAGCCGTGGAATTTGGCATGGTCATTGATGAGAGAATAGAGGATTGAAAGGTCTGCCAAAAGCCACAAACACCTACAAAATTTGAGCTCCAAATTTGGTGCAATATTTATGGGACACCTTGTAGTTACTGCATGATTCTATCGCTCGGCCGAGGATGACCACTATAGGTTCCTGTATGGCCGGTACCTTTATTCACTTTCTAGGAGCGCATCGTCGTCGGCGTATCGTCAGGGTTGCAGCCTTTTTTCGGAATAGTGGAGCGCAATGTTTGAAGAACAAGAAATCACGGAGTAGCTTTCTAATACATCCCCTTGATGGTGAAGGTATCACCGTGGTCACCCAGCGATGAACTGTGTTTGATACCTAATCGCCGTCGAGATCAATCAGGCGATTTAGTAGTGATTAGTGGCTAAGTCAAGCCCACATTAGAGACTTTAGCTTTTTCAATTTGCTAATCATGGTTATGCTTGAACGCCATGTACTGCTTGAGACTGAGTATTGTTTAGAGGGAGCACTGCAGTGATGGTGCCCACTGATTTGTCACGCATGCCTCTTTCTTTGAAAGAAGCCAGGCATTCGTACATAAACGACCTCCTACCTAGGAAAATGCGTCGAGATATTTTGAAGGTGAGTCTTCTTTTCCTGGCTAGCAATCCAATTTTATGAAGATTCAAGTAGAGGGACTACAATTTCTACTGCGAGTGTGAAGGATGCCTCGACGAAGAGAGAAACGAGCGAATGGAAGGCTGGCACTGCGAAGAGTGTGAAGATGGGTGGTTGCGGCCACGTGAAGACGCAACTTGCTCTCGGTAAGGAAACCTTCCCGATGGGAACCTTACATCTTGAGCTTACCGACAATTTTTCATCGACTGTCAAAGACCGTGAGCTTTCGAGGAGCATTTTTTCTTCCCTCATTGTTATATGCCTACGAAGAGGTTTTGAGAACTGCTGTAAGAGGCCTGAGAATTTACGTACACTCTGATATGATTCACTCATTTGGAAATGTGAGTGGTACAATGTATATGAAAATATGTCATTCTAATGCCTACTTAATTCATAGACATCTTATGAAAGGAATCCCCTTTCTCTTTAGACTATGATTGCTTGCAGCGTGATAATCTACTTTATGAAGTCTGTGACTACCATATTTCAGGTGCGGTTGGAGCATATCCTTAGATCACTTTCGAGCTTTGTCGTATGGCTGAAGAAAGTGCTAGGTCTGGAAATGAATTTCTATTGAAACTTCGTATAATGTAGCAGTAGAGTTGAACTAGGCTTATTAATAGGTAAGCATAGATAAAACGCTATCATGAGTTAGACCGTTTGATACGCATTCTTTTGTTAAACAAGATCTAATTTTTCCCCATCACTTGACGGGAAGCGCTTTACAATTCAATTGTTGGCGAATTCCGTTGCCTTCGCTTCTTTTGAAAAATGCAGGGTCGGCGGAAAGAGAGTAAGTCAATTTGATGCTTTGGAAATCCCGTGCATTGTGTTTGAATTTCAGCACGGAGCACATGTTGAAATATGGAAAAGACCTGTTATCATTGCAAGAGCAGTATCAGGACAAGGATGATTTGGCACTTTGTCACCTGAAATACGGCTTGGCACAAGCCTACAAATTGGCCGGAGACCAAGAGAGTTGTAACAACGGCTGGCTCACTGGGTGTGAGAGAGGTAGAACATTTTGTTCTCGGTTGTTACCGTATGTCTTACAATTGCCTATTTTAAAAAGCCGTCGGGTTTACACCCCTTCAGGGTCAGTTCTTGATCCTTCAGATTACGTTTTCATTCTGGCTTTTCGTTCAAAGTGATCGAACAGTTTCTAACAACCATGTGCCAGCCACAGGGACGCAATGTGGTATGAGGGGTGTCCATCACTTACGCTGGTGCGGCTCGTGAAAATTTGTGACTGCATTCCACTCCTTACAACCACGTACTCCATCTCTCCGGCGTTAGGAACACTTGGTGCCAAAAGAGCAGAGACTTTGACTTGTACATTGGCTGGCCGTAAAGTGGGTCACTGTATGTGCCAAATCGCATACAAATGCGGCAACGATTCTGAGTGGAAGCAGAATGCATTTCGCATTCGAAGAAGTGTTGATTAGGGCGAAATCAGTCGTTTCAGTTGTTTGTCCTTTCATGTGTTAGGCCGATGTTAGATTACATTGAAGGCTTCGAGTTGATTTGGACTGTGCACACTCTGATACCCCATGAAGGTGGGAAGGCCTCTCAGTTGGGCGAGCGGTTCTTGAAGTCAAATTCCGCGATTGGATCATCGAACCAATCTCTTCCCGCGAAGAAGGTTGCTAAAGCTTGGGCAAACATGAACCCTCAAGCGACATTATACCAACCCCCACCGTTCGACGTCTATCGCCTCGTTCTTGCTGTCTTCTCTTCTTTTCGTCGGTCGTTCTCTCGTCACAGCGAACTGTGCTCTGAAAACCTTTTGTCTCCCAAATTTTGTCTCCCAGCCATGACCCAACTTTTCCTTTTTCTCTCACTGGCAGGTCAATTAGGGCCTATTGTTCCATATTTGGACCCCATATGTATCTGCTTTTTGCTAATACCAATCAAGATCAGGTCAAGAGATTCGTAACTTTATTCAGGTTTTTGGACGAGCGTATGGACCGAACTCGCGGATTTATGTGCTCATCTCGCTTATGTGTTGATGGACTTATTTTTGTTTTTTTTTAGTCGTGTTCTTCTAGCTTTCGGATAATTTTTATCATATCTGGACCCCATACATATACAGAGTGCCTTCTATACTCAAACTTTTTCAAGTTCTTATGGCCGAAATCTTGACCTTGTTAGCGTTGGCCGATTGAGATAGTCGTTACAGTTCTTGATTTGTTTGTTATGTAGCTACGGTTTTGTCGCACTCCGATGTGCGAATGTTACTGAAAGTTGAAAAAAAGGGGATAAACATCAGCCTAAACCGGGACAATAACCCGGATCTCGTGCTTCCCGGTTAGGTATGCTACACTTTCCGAGGTACCATTCGTCGCATTTTGCTTCTCTCCGGTACTGGTTTAATGACACAAACAATTGAAATTCACTGGTTTCTGAAAAGGAAATGTCTATGACATGCGGGATATCTTCCAGTACTTTGCAAGGCCCGTATGGGGGATGTATGAGGTCCCCGTTACCGGCATACTTTCCTTAGATTGCTTATAACAAGCCGTTTAAGGTTTTCTTTAGTATTATGTCACTTGCCCTTACGTTGTCTTATTAAATCAAAGTGATCTCGCTTTCAGAGTTCTATTGTTGATGTTTCAATTTACAAGTTTCAATCAAACATTTCTTGAATTTATCTGCGTTTTTTGACTTGTTTAAATTGTATTGCACACTTGCTTATCTGAACTGAGTGCTTTTGATAGGATCAATTTGGATTCATTTAGGTAACGGTTTTCAGAGTATTTGGTTTCAATGTCAGTCGATTTTGGCTGGCGTCGTTTCAATTTTTTCGACAAAAACACTGTACAGGATCCGGAAAATCCGAGCGAGAGGTTTTTTGGTCTTAAGGTAGTTGTTAACTATTTGCTTAAACACAGGGTAAATAATGATCGAGAAATCTTCTATCGTGGCTCTGTAGTGTGTGAGAATGTCGAGAGCGAATGTCCGTGTGGGATGAAACAGGCAAAAAACCTCGACATGTCGTCAACAATTCCTCAACGATTTTCACCCTGCTTCAACGTCTATTAGACTAATCTAACCAAGGTGTGCTTGGAGCTTATCCCTTTTTCATTTTGTATTAGCAGATCTTTGTTGCTAGTCTTTGTGAGATTAGGAGCGCATAAGGGCAGAGCCTGAAGAGATAAACGAAGTCATATGCTCATCTCATTTCGAAGACTGAAAGAAATAAGGCCACATGAAGATAGAAAAAAGTGGTTAGAAGCTTGACGAAGTAGGGAAGGACATATGCTTTGGTGGGCGTTCACCAAGGGGGGGGGGGCGGAGTTTGCGAGTTCCATCGGGCTGGACTCCAAACAATGCCACTTAAAGGAAGTCTGCCTCTAAAAAAATCCGTGATTTCTATTTCACACGGTTGGGAGGACCTATCGCTTCACGATAAGAACGAAGAAACAAAAAAATGGCATTTGTTTGGTAAAAATATCGAAAAATCGAAAAACCGTGTAAAGATAGGGCTACGGTTGAGGTAACCGCCGACATCTGTTCACAAAACTGGCGACGGGAATTAGCGGTCGTTGGGAGTGCCGTCATAGAAAACTCTTTTCTGGCCGTGGTTTGACGTAGTGACTTCATCTCTCACACTTATACTGCATCCCTATTCCATCGGTCGATTTGTCTCTACTCTCCAAAATCGCACGCGTCAATCGGATTCTTTAATTGCGTTGCCTGATATGTAGCCGCCCTAAAGCGGACTTTTTTCCATGTCCCGCCTTTGGCTCCGCCACCAGGCGTCAACCTATCTGTTTGTTACTTTCGGAAATTTTACGACCCCCCCCCTTTCATGGGTGATTTGATACGACCCCCCCCCTTGTATGTGACACTTGTGTAGAGACAGTGTTTACCATCAATATTTATTTCTACGTAAGTCATCAAAGATGAAACTTTAGCAAAATCCACGACAGATATTCATCGCTGCTTCCAAACACGAAAAAATGAGATGCAAAAAGATCCGTGTACTCCAAAGGGTTACCAAACTAGGAGATGAAATAAACTGAACCAGTGACCGGAATATTGACAATATTACCTGATAAAAACTTATGAGAAGTCAGAAAAAATTATCGCTCCAATTGAAATACTGAAATCCTTCACGTTCTTCAATTGCAACACAATTTTTACACCCCTCTTTCTAAGGCTATAACTTCCTTCATATTCGAGCTTCTGCGCCGAAGTGATTTGATTTGGAAAATTCAAATTATTCTCTCTCCAACCATGGGTAAAAATTCTTCGAAAGTTAATTTATAAAAATTTAGTACGTTGTTACTTTTTTCTGTGCAAAGCGACTTTTTGACCTTCAAACGATCATAACTTCCTTCAAAGTCATTCATTTGGGAAGCTGAACACGTATAATAAACTACAGGATTCAAGCTTTCTAACGAGCACCCAAGCGTTCCTGAAAGATCAGCAGTTCAAAAATTAGTCCCGTTGTTACTTTTTATTTTGAGGGGTATTCTTCAAGCCATTTTCTCGAAAACGCGAGTTTTCTTAGGTTTCACTGCCCGTAACTTCTTGGAAGACCAATTTTATGTTTAATTAGGATGTGCTAGAAAGCTCCGAGCATGCGCTTGCACTACATCCCTTGCCTTGGTGCGCGCCACGCCTCGGGCGCCCTTCTAATTCGCTGATTCATTTGAAAGCTCATTTAGAGGGAAGCGTGGTTTATAGATGCTCTAGTATCAGTCATCTTACGAAAACGTAACGTGCTGGCTATTATCCGATATTACCAAGAATCCCACTGTCGGCCACCGAGAGGGTACGACCCCCCTCCCTCCAAGCTCAACTGAGTACGACCCCCCCCCCGTTGTTACTCGTAACAACGTAGGGTTGACCCTGCTCCCACTACTTACCGTCGATTGCCCATAGAGTGTGGTTTCTGTAAGTTTGTTGGCTCTTTGGAAACTGAATTTTTTGTGCTGCGTAAATATTGTTGCGGTTAGTCTGGGAGCTGACATATGGCGTGTTTGCGGAAATGGAATGCAGGCTTTTTCCGGAAGCTTCCTTAAGTCTTAAAAAAAAAGGATAAAGCATTTGCCGTTGATCAATCCCTTTTTGGGATGCGGCACGCATTCTACTTCCATTTGTACATTCGCAGTGGCATTTGAATGCGATGTGGCCTATACAATGACTTGCGGGGGCCAGCGATGATGTTCAAGTCAGTGTTTTTATCCTCCCAGACAAGTCTGGTACCAATTAACCGACCCCGGAGGGATGGAAGGCTTGGTTGGCCCGGGCGACTCACGACCCAGGATTTGATCCCCGGACCGCTCGCGTGGTGAGCGCGCCACTTGTCACTACACCACTTCCGCCCCTAATTCTTTGTTAGATGTTTGAAAATGAAGGACAGCATTTGGCGCTCGCTTGCCGTAGTGTTTTACACCATTTTTCCACACCTTTCACGACAAGATCTGAGCTAGTGGCTGACAGTCATCAAGGTGAATGCTTTGACTTCATGGGGCTTTTGACCGGTGCTCTCTTTCAATTGGTTCATCGACCAAAAAGCCCACATTCATTTAAAACGTTTTGGAAGATAAGCCAGTCTCGAAAGGAATTGCATCGGCAAGCGGAAGAGGTTTAGAGCCTGGAGAATCTGAAGATTTGGCCAATGGTAAATCAAACATTTGGCGAAGAATGTTTGGAAGGAGAGTGGAATGGACCAGCGCCTGAATCTTTTTTCTAACCATATTTCTAACATGCTCAAAAAAGCGAAGTCAGTGCAGGAGTTGGGCGAATTGAAGACGCGGTCATCTTTCACAATTTGGGAAATTTGGAATTGGCAAGTTACTTCAACGAAGTTCCTAACGATCTCTAGCACTACCACCCATGTGGGGCTCGCCCGAATTCCCACCACCACCACCTCACAGGTGTAAATTGTTTTCAAAATTTGATTCTATCACAGACTGCTGGCGAGCAAACCGGAGGGGAAGGGGAGGAGAGGAGGAGATGAGGGCGTGAAGAGGCTCAAACAGAATTTTTACACACTTCTTAGGTCTCAGGCATTTCAGGCCTTTTCTAGAGCACCTGTTTAGAAACTCTGTTACTGTAGGTCAACGTCTGTGTTGCTTACTATGTGGCAACACAAGGTAGATAAAGGCCGACTACCAGTGATTGTGTGATCTACCTGGACACTCCGTAACCTCCCTACACAGTCGGCCTGGTTACGGTTTCGGGCAACCACCCTGCACTCTGTATAAAAACAACCTAGGTAGCAGGGCGAGGTCTACGAGCTCTTATGGTCTACCATTCACCAGGTAGTGACGATCACAGAACCTTCTGTCCCCCTCCCCTTCCCCTCTGACTTTACTGGTGCCACCGTCAGATGCTGCACTCTCGCTCCTTCCTTGCGTTGTTGTATTTATTCGTTTGTGACTGCATTTAGGATAAGTAAATATTTCTACATTGACAGTCCTACTCCGAGGTCGAAACCTAGTACCAAATCGCCACCCTTTAGCTGTCTGCTCCGAGGGTTCTCTGGTAGCTGACAGCGGGCCAGCGAGTTCACGGTCTACCACATTTTAACTACCCGCGCTAAATTGAAAAGGAGGAGGAATTTTTTTTTTACTACGTCTCCCACTCCAAAATAACCTTTTCCCTTTTAAACGCAACCTCTTCGTCTTCCACCACCACGCTCACTAAAGCTTTCGACATGTCCCCTGTCCGCATCGGCCAGATGCGCGCGTGATTCTGATTGGAGATCGAAGAGGAGGCGACAAAGCTTAGATGCGTATCCAATCAGTCGTCTTTGCCCTACCTGCGTTTTGGGAGAATTTTCGACTATCTGATCCTGATCGGTTGTTCGCACTCATTCCATTCTGGTTGAATCGCCGAGTTTTCCAAAACTTTTGTGTGAGGAGGCAGCTTACCCTGTTAAGTGCTCAGACCTGCTTCAACTGCGCTAAATTAGTGAATTGTGTGGGGAAATGTTCATAAATTCGAGTCGGTGGATTGCGGACTTGCGTAGTTAGAATTCTGTAAAATCTGAAGCCAGAGGCCACTTCGGATTTTTCGTTCTCGAGAAGCTTTTTAGAGAATTTGGTTGATTTTAGGATGTTTGTGTCGATTGCTGGTGTAGCAGCACTAATGGAGAAGCTGCATATCTCGGCGAACAACGAGGAGGAGTGTTCCGATTAGGCAGAGGACTGGATGAAAACTACTGGAAAGCATACCAAACGTCTCTCACTGCATTGCATGTTGCAGACGACTTCATATTCTCCATTGGTGTGAGTTCGTTTCGCTGCTTTCATACCTCATATTTTTGATGAGAGCCACAACTTATTCTCCTCATTTCTCAGTTCTCCAACATTCCAATGTAGGAGATACAAGTTGCTTAAGGCTCAATTTTTCCTGCAATGAGGTTGTTAGGTGGAATTTGTATGGATCTTTAGCTTCGACGTGATATGTCGATAAGGAGGTATACTGGCAGTAGTCAGCATAGTTACCTCGATTCGCTACTGTAATGTTTTTCTAAGGTCTTGAAAATGACGACATGTCGCAGAGTTGTTAGATCTCGATAATAGTTCTACTTCATAACAAATGGATAAAGGATAAAGCATTTGCCTTTCAACCCCTTTTTGGATGCAGCACGCATTCTACTTCCATTTGTAAATAATCGTCCCGGGGATGGAAGGCTTGGTTGGCCCGGGCGACTCACGACCCAGGATTTGATCCCCGGACCGCTCGCGTGGTAAGCGTGCCACTTGCCACTACACCACTTCCGCCCCTACTTTGATACGTTCAAAAAAGTTATCACATGATATTCAGATCACATAATATTCCTGTGCTTTAATTATAAACAGTAGTTAAATAAAATAAATAAGTTAAATATAATTGCCGAAATTTTGTGAGGAAAGATGTTATGGAGTGCTTATTTATTTCGATTGTTAAGGAAGACGAAGAGGGAACGAATTCGATGCTGAAGATTTGGAAAGGTGACACTTTTGAGAAAGGAATTCCAGTGCTCTGTAGAGAGGTTCGTTTTCTTAGCTGCTTCACACATAGGTTCACATTAAGCCTGGGACTACTGCTGTCTTTTCATAATTTGGCTATTTTTCGTAGTTCTTTCGTTTTTGTGTGTTTGAGCTTAGGTCAATCCGAAATTAACTGGTATTGTCTGCGCATGCAGTCAGATATATGTAGAATCTAAATGAAAACAAACGAGAGTGAAAACAAACCAAAGAATAAGCACTCATCCAAGGAAAGGCACATGATCTTGGTGATTTAAAGGCAAACCCCGGGTTAGCCCCACTTGTGAGAAGGATAGCGCGTGTGAAATTTGTGAGGTCCGTACCTAGACCACACAAGCTCCGCCGCAAAAGTTGTGGGTTAGGGCGCTAATCCTTACGGGCCTG
>MU884191.1:0-14170 GCA_036418205.1 Ostertagia ostertagi | reverse complement strand
AGTGGTGTGTGACGAAAAAGGGGAACGCGTTAGTCGAAAGAGTTCAAGCTGATCGAGTAGTGGAGCGCGTATCAGAAGATCGTCACGAGGATCATCGTGAGGCTCCACGACGGGACGAGAGAGAGCTGGAGAAGCTGATACAGGACGTGCAAAAGAAAGATCGACCACATGGAACGAGCTCTGAAAACATTCCCGTACAGGAAAGAGGGAGACTTTCTCTCCTGGTGTGAAGAGGACGACCAAGTGCTGTTTCTGTGGCGTCGTTGGAAGGCATTTCTCGGACTCGTGCCCGACAATCACTGACGGGCAGGAGAGATGGGAACTCATGCTGGAAAAGGTATTTCTGCCAATACTGTCTGAACCGATGTGGAATGTTTGACCTCTGCTCCTTACAAAAAGAAGCAATGTTTTTATTGTGAGCGCGTGAAAGGCACACCGTTCGAGTTCGTGATTCCGAGTGAACATCATCATACGGCTCTGTGTAGAGTCCCAGACAGAAGAGGAAGGGCCCGTTCGCGTATCGAGGAGGCCAGGGAGGAACTTCGTCAGCTGCTGGGAGAGTTGGCGTTGGCTACGGTACTGCGCAGACGTGAGCAGGAAAAACGACAGGAAGAGGAGAAACAAGGTGGAAGGAAGTGAGGGAAACCGGAGTTTGGGCTCAATTTGGACTGAGATGAAAATCTTGAATTGATTGATTGATGTTGATTTGTTGATTTTGCCTTCGTTATTGTCGGCCGGAGTGACGGCAACCGTCCAAATTTATTCACTTATTTTTTATTTTCCTCATATATTCACTCATTTATTCATATGCTTATGCTTATTATCATCTTATCATCCATTTATGCTTTTCTCATTTATATGCAATGTACTCCTTTGATTTCTAATCGATGGGACTTTGCGTGCATAGAAACGATGATGTTTTTGATCGTGGTGGCTGATTAGAGTCCTTACAGTTCTCGACGAGGCTTCTCCATATAAAAAGGGCATCGACGGGAGGGAGAAGAGTCATTCGCGTAGCTGCCCTTTCGCGTTTCTTGCTCGCGTAGCAAAGGAGTTTTTTCAGCTTTAATTCATTTATTTCATGCTTAATTCATTTATTGGTAGTCTCTGTAATCCCCGTAGGTCACGATGCATTATTCACTCATATCTCAGCTAAAAATGATCGAATTTGGGAGATTTTTGAATTTTTTGATTTCTCAAATAATCGTGCATTTATTTTTATTATTTTATTTAGAATAAAGGTTTGATTACCCAAGTTTGAGAACAACACAAAACATCCGCGTGGCAAAATTTGGTTTGGCGAGCTTTTGGTTGAAAAGTTGAGAAGGTCTTCAATTGGTGCATCGGCTCGTTAAGTTGGCTGTACGAGACGAACTAGAGGTTGGTTTCTGAGCTTAGCAGTTTAGAAATAGCCGTTACTGCATGCAAGCTTTGCTTGTTATTTTATAAGCACTCGCTTTGAACTTTGGGAATTCAATCGAGTTTCTGCGGGTGAATCATCCTTCGCGTACACGACTTTTCTTTCAAGTGCTTTCTCGCGTTGGCCATTCGTGTTTAGGGGTTGGAAACCACCATAAAAATGACCACGCAACTTTCTTCCCATAAACGGTTGTTAACGCGACACTGTAATAAGTTGGAAACGGTTCTTTCGCGTTTCAAAGGGGAGAAATTAGAGACCCTGAAGGCTTCGGATGACAACCGCACTCCAGGGTATGAAAAAGAATGCCGAAAAAAACTTCAAGAAGGACTTGGAGCAATAGAGGCATGCACTCTCAAAATCGAAGAGCTATGGCAAAAGTATGGGTACGCGTTAGCCCAGATGGACAGCCCTCCTAAAACTGAGGTTGATGACTACGAGCTATATTCTGCGCAAGCGAAGGAGTTCTTAGTGCGGCTCTCGATTATACGGTCATTTTAAAAGGTCGATTGCACGCGTTCACCTCGAATGACAGTAGTCTCGATAGCTCAAACCGGAACGTAGAAAATAGAACTTTGCAAGACTACTCTACCGGTGCTAAAAGACTCGAGCTGCCCACTTTACCCGTCCCAATATTCACGGGAAATATATGGGATTGGGATAATTTTTGGACGTTGTTCTCCGCTAATGTTCACTTCTCAACCGTTACCACCGCTTTTTAAGTTCAACTACCTTTTAAACGCGTTAAAAGGGGAAGCTCATAATGCGGTCAAAAAGTTCCAAATTACGGAGGAAAACTACCAGAAAGCGGTTGAATTTCTCAAGGCAAAATATGGAAATCAGGAAGAACTTGTTAACCGCCTGATAGACCGCTTGGAAAATATCACATCGCGTTCGCCCTCAATAAGAGATCAGCGCGTGCTTCTGGAGCAAGTCCAGGTCATAGTGCTGCAGCTTCAAGATAAGGGAGAGCAGGTAGATGGGCAGTTACTCTTGAAACAGGTGCTATCAAAATTCTCAGATCGCTTGCAAAGGAGAGTTTTAGAAAAGAAGTATTCCATGGAGGGATCTTTTCGTATGGAAACTCTTCTGCGATTTCTCGAGGATATTATTTCGAGTGAAGAGCAAATTGCGCTGTATACTTCGAAAAATGTCGCGTCTCCTTTACCACCACCAAAAAAGGAAAAGAATTTCAAAGATCAATTCCGGCGTGTAGGAAGCGGCATATCAAAGGGCGCGTGTATGTACTGTGGTGCTGAGCATAAGTCAAATGCATGCAACAAATATGGGACACCTCAAGAGAGGGCCAAGTATTTGCGGGAGCACAAATTATGTTTCATTTGCGTGTACCCTCAGCACCTCACTTCTCAATGTAAAGGGCGGGAGTGTTTTGTCTGCCAAGGTAAGCATCACACTTCCTGCTGCTTCAAAAGTGATCCTCCACCGAAAACGAACTCGACATCAACAGTGAAACCTTCAGCGACTTCGACTTCCCCACCCACAGGGAAAGATAGGCCGAAACCCTCACAGAAATCACGACCTACTTCTACGAATAGTCATCAGATTAGCCAGGACCAAGGAGCTACCGTACTCCATAATAAGGAACAAGATGGGTCAACCACAGAATCTCCATCGCGTGAGGAAAACACGGTCAAGCGCGTAACGTACCTACCTATTGGGGAAATTACAGCTATGGACCCGACAACAAGGAAATTGAGGAGGATTGCGGTGCTTCTGGATTCGGGTGCAGAGTTTTCATTTATTGACAATACCCTCGCAGAAGGAATTACATCTGCCCACCCTCGGAACAACTAAGCTGCGTCTCCGCACCTTCGGGACGGAACAGGTCCAGGAATGTATCAGCCGTAAAGTGCCTCTAGAAATTTGGGATGATAAGGGAAAACCATATTCTCTGGTGCTCCTTACGCACGACATCCTGACGACTACCTTGAGAACTCCTCCCGTTTTAGAAGAAGACATCGCGTTCTTGAAATCCTTGAATTTGCCTATAAATTTGGTCCAAAGACAGGGAGAAAGACGAAGCCACTAGTGTTGTTGGGTTGCGACCAACCTTGGCAACTTCTTCGAAAAGATGAAACCCACATGAGCCTCCCATCCGGCCTCCAGCTCTTACCTACACATCTCGGACATCTGCTTACAGGTCAGATCCAAGAGAAAAGACCGGTAGTAAAGGCAACGGGCGACTATGAAAATCTAGGTGGGAATAATGATGAGGAATGGGAACAATTATGGACATCAGAAGCTCAGGTAAACGCGTTCTCATCAGAGCACTCATCGGAAAATCTAGACGAAAAGGCCTTGTGGGATAGATACTGGTCCTTGGAACAAGACGGAACGGAACAGTTTGCCAGATCAGAAAGCGAAGTACAATCTCTGGTAGATAAGAAAGTTATGGAAAATTTCATCAACACGATAGAAAAGAAGGACGATGGCTACTATGTACGTCTCCCGTGGAAAGATATCCCTATAGAACTACCTGATAATAGGGCTATTGCGTTGCGACGTCTGATGAGCGTATGGACCTCGTTGCAGAAGGACAAGGAGCTGTTGGAAAAATACAATGATATCTTCCAAGAGCAATCACGCACCGAGATCATAGAAGAGGTCACGGATGAGCAACAACCGGTAGAGGGGAGAATCCATTACCTTCCACATCAGGCGGTGCTCACATCTCACAAAAGCAGGACGAAAATACGCATAGTTTTCGACGCGTCTGCGCACTATAAAAATTCCCTTCCCTGAATGATGCGTTGCATGGGGGCCAGCGATACTGCCCAAACTTTACGGAATGCTACTTCGATTTCGATAGGGCGGATCGCGCTGATTTCGGACGTAGAAAAAGCATTCCTGCAAACAAGGCTTCACCAGGCGGATAGGGATGCGACGCGTTGCTTATGGCTGAGAGACCATAAAACTCCCCCTTGTGCGAGTAATTTGAAGGTTTTTGGTTCACACGCGTAATCTTTGGTTTACTTCCATGTCCGATTTTACTCGCGTCAACGACCCACTACCACCTGGAAATACCCAAATAATAGTGGCCTGGTTAAAGAAATAAAAGAAATCTTTACGTAGATAATCTTCCCCTAGCGACAGAGACGAAGGATGAGGACGCTCACATTTATTTCAGGACGAAGATCTTTGGGGAGCTGAAAATGAATCCATGAGAGTTTGTCTCAAATGATAAGAGCATAATGGAAACATGAGTGATGACAGGTCCACTGAAAGGGAACCAAAAGGGCTAGGGATCAGGTGGAATGCAAACAAGGATAAGTTGCAAGTTTCATGCCGCATGATAGAACCGAGAAAGGCAACTGACCGCACTGTAGCAGGTTCCCTCGCGCAGTTTACGATCCCATGGGATTAATGTTACCCTTGGTGCACAGAGCGAAACTCTTCCTACAGTCGCTCTGGAGAGATGAATTGGAGTGGGACACACCCCTTTCAGACGATCGTAAAGTTGCATGGGAAGAGCTTATCAGAGACATGCAAGGATTCCAAAAGGATTTACCGCGTTTTCTGATAAACAAGCATGCAGAAGTCCATTTGGTCACCTTTGCAGATGCTAGCAACGAAGCTATGGCCGCGTGTACGTATTTGTGCTCCACACAATCGACTGATTTGTTAATGGCCAAAGGAAAGCTTCCCTCGTTGAAAGCAAAAATGACTATTCCCAAGATGGAACTGAGCGGCTTTCACCTTAGCAATGCGTCTTACCAACTCAGTGGTATCCCAGATCGGATCTACTGTATCCATAAGATCGATCCTTGTCCTGAGTGATTCGGAGATTGTCTTAAATTGGATAAGTTCGAAGCCGCGCCAGGATATAGGTCCTTTTATTAGGAATCGCGTTTTCGAAATTCAAGAAATTGTGGCACATTTAGAAAAAGGTGGTTATTCGGTGCAGGTTGGACATATACCAACGCAACTCAACCCAGCGGATTGCGCCATGAGAGGACTGGACGAAACGCGTTTCGAAGACCATTTTTGGTGGAGCGGTCCAGAGTTCCTTTCCTGCCCAAGGGAGAGCTGGACAGACGCCTACACACCAATCACTCTGGAAAACATAGGAGAGGGACAAGAACAGTCGGAAGAAGCCGAAGAAAGTCGAACGGAGAATTACGTATTGATGCATGCTAAGAAAGAACGTAGACCTCTTTCAAGACATTCGTTTCTCGAGCTTTCTTAGCATAGACGCGCAGTTGCATATGTTATGCGATTTATTAAAAAGCTTGTAGATCGCGTAAATAGGAAGAGGAAATCTCCAGTTAGACTTTCACCTATCTTTGAACAAGAAGGTGTAGCTGAATCACGGATTATCAATGGCAGCGAAATGAGAAGGGCCAGTAAGATGTTAGTCAAACAGCATCAGCTTTCTCATATGAATCATTCAATCCTGAAATCGCTCCAACATCTTAACCTCTACATGGACGAGTACGGTATCCTGAGATGCCGTGGGCGGTTAGGGAGGAGCGATTTAGAAGAGTCGGCCAAGTTCCCCATGCTAGTACTCCAAAGGTCATGGCTTTCGCAGAACATCATAGCAGAATGCCATAGTAACCTTCACCTGAGTACAAGCCATACTATGTGCCGCGTACGAGAAAGTTACTGGATCCCGCAACTACGAGCAGAGGTGACAAAAATGATAAGGCGCTGCATAAAATGTCAAAAAATGAATAATTTGCAGTACAAATATCCTGAACAGAGTCATTTACCCTCTCGCAGGGTCACTAGGTCACGTCCGTTTGCACACGTGGGGCTGGACTATTTTGGACCTTTATCTGTTAAAAATGACGACCGAATTGAGAAGTGTTACGGATGCATAATAACATGCCTTGTGACCAGACTGATACACCTGGATACGGTAGCGGACCTTTCGACACTCGCGTTTCTCCAAATGCTGCGTCGATTTTTTTCCAGAAGAGGTGTTCCGCTGTCCATAACAAGTGACAATTCTCCGACCTTCGCGTTAGGGGACACGATTTTATCCGAGTGTATCCAGCAAGTCAAAAATGATGAGAATATAAGAAGGGAAATTAGTAACCGGCTAATCCAGTGGATTTACATTACACCATACGCACCCTGGCAGGGAGGTGTATACGAACGCCTCATTCAGTCGGTCAAATTAGCCCTGCATAAGTCTCTGGGTAAAGTCACACCGTCGCGTGAGGAACTAGGCACTCTGATTATAGAAATCGAAGGAATGCTGAATACCAGGCCACTTGTGTATGTAGAGTCAGAATCGGATACTGATCGAGTGCTACGACCAATAGATTTCTTACAAAATGAATTTGAGGCACCAATGTCGTTGGAGGCGACAGAGGACGACAGTACGGATCCCCAATACGTGACTCCAGCGGAACGCATCGCTCTCCAGACAAAAAACCAGACGCTCCAAGCCTTGAAGAGTTCATGCCAAATGACTGAAAAATTCTGGCAAATTTGGCAGTCGCAGTACATAACATCGCTGCGAGAAAAACACCAGAGGGAAATAGGGAAAAAACGCGGATCCCGCTTAACACCTGAAACGGGACAAATTGTGTTGATCAATGATGCTCTGCAACCGCATTACCACTGGGAAATAGGCCGCATTTTAGATCTCATAAAAATGAGGAAGGGATCGCAAGAGAAGCGGTAGTATAGCTTTCTTCACATTGAAAGATTAAGAGGTCCGTGAATCTGCTCAGCCTCTTGAACTAGATGATGACGATGATTTTCCAGAGATGCGGACGTCGACTTTCACTTCAAGATTCCGAAAAGACACTGGACATGAAAGAGGGTAGATCACATGAGGACCCAAATCCGAAGAGCAAATAAACCCGCGTTATAACCTCAGACCAACGAAAAGAGTGGATTACCGAGAGCATGGCGCGTTAACGGACCTGCGAGCGAATTCTATTTTCCTGGTTTTGAGTATCAGCCTCATGATGGGAATCTGCTCAGGTGTCACTAACGTGGAACAATCGCGCCATGGAAGGCATATTCGTTGTGTTCAAGGAGGGGTAGAGCTTACGGCAGTCGATCGAATACCGTACGTAGTTTGCGCAGAAAATTACTGTGCGCACTACGCGTTACCAGATGTAGTAGAGCTAGTGAGATTTCCACCTCAGATAACACTCCATGAACATGACGTGCAGTGGAAATTTCTAGAGAATTCCTCGTTGGTAGCAATTGAGACAACGTGTCCCCCAGCACCCTTTTGTGACAATGTGGACTGTACATTCTGTTCAGCTTTGATATTCAATCCAGAGTGCTGGCCGGTAGGGGCTATCGGAGTGACCGCGTTGCTACTATACTTCATTATTACAGGCTGCTATGTATTTCTGTATGTTCCGCTTACCATGGGGAAACCAGTTCGCATTCTTCTTACCTGCATGCAGTACGCTTTTGGATGGCTTTCTAGGATGGCATGGCGCGCACTTTGTCGCTTCCGTCGTAGACGGACAAAGGACTTACTCGAGTTGCTGGCAATAGTACTAGGACTAGCGTCTCTGGTGTGCACGGTGAACGGATGTCAAGAAATTAACATTTTTTCCCATCGTAACACGGTCTGCAGCACTTCCGAGGACAAACAACTGTGCAAGGTCCAGTTATCGGAATTACTTAAGATCAGCTCCTTTAAGCGTGAAGCATGCATCAAGCTGACGAAAAATTATACTACCATACATGAACTTACGAGTTTTCTGGAGAACACCTATCTTCACATGCGATCCCGAAACCGACTACTTCACACGAGATACGGAATATCGCGTAGTGGATAGCAAACGCTGCGCGCGCATGGGATCCTGCATTAGGGGAAAATGTGAAGACATTAATGGATCCAGCTTGATCACGGAACTCGAAGAAGGAAATTCATATCCCGGCACAACATACTGCGTAGAATCATGTGGCGGCCTAGGCTGCGACTGTTGGTACTGGGGTTCTGGGTGCTTGTTTTACCGCGTGTATCTAGTACCTGTCTCCAACAAGATTTTTGAGATCTTCCATTGCAGCAGATGGAAAGAAGCTGCGAAAGTTGAATTTGTTCATTTCAACGCGTTGAGTAATCAGAAAAAGAAGTACGTTGCTCATATGATTCCGAGTGTGCCGGTAAAATGGGGCGCATTTTCCTTCTCGCTTAGCTCACTTACGCTGCCACCCACACCAGCTCTGAATACACACTTTATTGCGGACAATAATGAAACGGCTCTGTGGGATTCGAGTTTAGTTCCAGCGTTATTCTGTCAAAATTCGAGTGCGGCGGAAAAGCTTCAGTGCGAAGTAAGGGAGGAATGCGCATGTTATCCAGCCGAATTAAAGGTCAACTGTAAATGCAAAGGCGTGGATATCGCGGAATGGTTCAGGAATCTCCAGCACCGCTTTCCTGTAGTAACTCCGGCGCTAACGTTCCGAAGAAATCAGGAAGGGTTGGTGCAAGCGAGTATTTCGACAATGGTTATGGCAGAGATTGTGATTAATATTCAGGATGAGTTCGAAACGAGTCTCCTAGTAGATGAAGCGATCTGTACAGTCCCCAATACAGTACTCACGGGTTGTTACAGTTGCGCGAAAGGAGCACAAGCCCTTGTGTCCTGTACATCATCACGGTTGACACAAGCTCAAATCGTATGCAGTGATTCAAGTTTTGCCATCAGTTGCGATGAAAAAGGTTCGGAGTCAGTGTTGCGATTCAGTTTCGCGAAGGCCCGTATAAGAATGATGTGCTCAGTCTCCTGTGGTGGCTCACCATCCACATTCGAAATAGCGGGAGTTCTAAAATTCACGCATTCGGTAGAGGGCATGATTAGCCTATGGATCGATGGACATACGAACAGTTTCCAGGAATTCGAATGGCCGGACGTGTTTCATATCGTTGACGTTTTTATTCAATGGTACAAAACGTTGCTCCTAGCTATCATCGGTCTCGTAGCAGTGGTAGCTGCAACTTACCTGCTTTTCGCTACTTATGGACTGAAGCTAATCGGGGGCACATTTCGAGTCTTCACTACGATTTTTCAGCTGTTTTTTCGTGTTTGCTTTCGCGTCCCCTGCACTTTCTCAAAAGGGCTTCGCACGATGCATGAGAAGCTTCTATAAACGACACTTCTACGGCTTATGCACAATAGCTGGTTATAGAGTAGAATTTCGCTTTGCATGGTCCAAAAATACGCCTGCAAATAAGAAGTTCGACCGGATCAAGTACGCGTTTTCCAGGATGGCTGCACAGGACGTAGACGACGACACGAAGTATTGGTCCACGTTTATGGTCAAGCAGCACTACAGATGGGAAGCCATCAAAAGCGACCTGGATGCAATGTCCGAAGCGTTTCAACAACAGATCAGTATCGCGTCAATGATCCAGCTGCAGTGGAGCTATACCCAGACAGAAGAAAGCTTTGTGTTGGGGACCCCGGCTCACAAGATCCGGACTGTGTCGAAGGTTATGAAGGACCTGATCCTGACGAGAGAAAGGATTTCGCGTATGGGAGTTCGCTTTGTGTGCACCCTCCGCTTCTACAAGGACCAAATATTCATCGGTAAGCCAAAGAAGCCTAAGGAGGAATGGGAAAGTGAAGCAGAAGCAGCTCTTCTACAGCTCGACAAGAACGTTAAACGATTCAGTGCCGTTATCAAGGAAATGGAGCGTGAGATGGAGCAGGCAGAGAAGGACTTCAACGTAGGGCCCTGCCACACGAACGCTCAACACATCAACACCTTATTCCGTCGAGCATTCGATAATTTGACCGCAACGGATAAGGACAGTGCTGAGAAACGTTTCGAGACTCTTCAGCAAAAACTAGACGAACAGAGTGAAGAAATATCGCGTCTGAAGAAAGCGCTAGAGCCGAAGCAGAATACGGCGGAAGACGTGGAAATGACGGATGATGCCTACTGGTCGCGTATGGTAGAAGAGGTCCACGATGTCGACGAAGCGAACCAGGTCCAGACCTCCCCACCGGAACTCGTATCCGAAGGCCCAGACGAGGAGGAAGAACTGGATTTCCGGTCAGCGGCTGGTGATGAGGAAGAGGCCATGAAGAAAGAAGATCAACTGAAAGTGGTGTGTGACGAAAAAGGAGAACGCGTAGTCGAAAGAGTTCAAGCTGATCGAGTAGTGGAGCGCGTATCAGAAGGTCGTCACGAGGATCGTCGTCAAGTTCAAGCTGATCGAGTAGTGGAGCGCGTATCAGAAGGTCGTCACGAGGATCGTCGTCAAGTTCAAGCTGATCGAGTAGTGGAGCGCGTATCAGAAGATCGTCATGAGGATCATCGTGAGGCTCCACGACGGGACGAGAGAGAGCTGGAGAAGCTGATACAGGACGTGCAAAAGAAAATCGACCACATGGAACGAGCTCTGAAAACATTCCCGTACAGGAAGAGGGAGACTTTCTCTCCTGGTGTGAAGAGGACGACCAAGTGCTGTTTCTGTGGCGTCGTTGGAAGGCATTTCTCGGACTCGTGCCCGACAATCACTGACGGGCAGGAGAGATGGGAACTCATGCTGGAAAAGGTATTTCTGCCAATACTGTCTGAACCGATGTGGAATGTTTGACCTCTGCTCCTTACAAAAAGAAGCAATGTTTTTATTGTGAGCGCGTGAAAGGCACACCGTTCGAGTTCGTGATTCCGAGTGAACATCATCATACGGCTCTGTGTAGAGTCCCAGACAGAAGAGGAAGGGCCCGTTCGCGTATCGAGGAGGCCAGGGAGGAACTTCGTCAGCTGCTGGGAGAGTTGGCGTTGGCTACGGTACTGCGCAGACGTGAGCAGGAAAAACGACAGGAAGGAGGAGAAACAAGGTGGAAGGAAGTGAGGGAAACCGGAGTTTGGGCTCAATTTGGACTGAGATGAAAATCTTGAATTGATTGATTGATGTTGATTTGTTGATTTTGCCTTCGTTATTGTCGGCCGGAGTGACGGCAACCGTCCAAATTTATTCACTTATTTTTTATTTTCCTCATATATTCACTCATTTATTCATATGCTTATGCTTATTATCATCTTATCATCCATTTATGCTTTTCTCATTTATATGCAATGTACTCCTTTGATTTCTAATCGATGGGACTTTGCGTGCATAGAAACGATGATGTTTTTGATCGTGGTGGCTGATTAGAGTCCTTACAGTTCTCGACGAGGCTTCTCCATATAAAAAGGGCATCGACGGGAGGGAGAAGAGTCATTCGCGTAGCTGCCCTTTCGCGTTTCTTGCTCGCGTAGCAAAGGAGTTTTTCAGCTTTAATTCATTTATTTCATGCTTAATTCATTTATTGGTAGTCTCTGTAATCCCCGTAGGTCACGATGCATTATTCACTCATATCTCAGCTAAAAATGATCGAATTTGGGAGATTTTTGAATTTTTTGATTTCTCAAATAATCGTGCATTTATTTTTATTATTTTATTTAGAATAAAGGTTTAATTACCCAAGTTTGAGGGCCTTCTCGAGCAACACAAAATACCCGCGTGGCAAAATTTGGTTTGGCGAGCTTTGGTTGAAAAGTTGAGAAGGTCTTCATGCCGCCCCCCGTAGAGAACTGCGCAACGCCCACTTGAACCCTGCTTCCAAACTGTTTTATTATTCATATAACCCCATACCAGGAAAGAGAAGGAAGCTCTTCTAAAAACATCGCTCTATACAACAAAATTTTGCATAGCATCAAAACCCATTCCAACACTTCGAACATCTCAAGAGGGAACCGAGTATGTGGCTCACTCAAAAATGCTCAAATCAACGTGGAAGCTCCTTGAGATCCCTGTCCAAATCACTGACCTCGACTGTTGACCGCTCGTTTGCACTGAGAGAGCTGAGCACGAAGACAGCGGATCTCAGCTGACCAGTTCAGGACCAAAATTCGAACAAGACGATCTCCTCCTTGCCGACACGGCCTCTGACCAACAGAATCACGTGAAGAAACCACAGAATTTGTTGCATATTTCTCTGAAAAAGGTAATTTGAGTAAAGAAGAATTTCGAATGGCTCTGCAAAAGCTCAAGAAGGAATCTTCTGCAAGCAATTATAAAAAGAATAGCATTGGGCAGGATCGAACTTTGAAAAGTATCACCCATCAGCAAGCCTTTTTCACACTACACCATCCACATCTCTTCGGCATTTTTATCCCTTCTCCGCCCCCGAAGCTTTGCATTTTCAAGATTTCTCATAGTTTGCTTGAAACACAAAATACATTAAATAGGCCTTATTCCGGGCCTAGCTGGGCAACTCATGAGAGAGAAGAAATCGCTAGATTTGACACCGAATGCGCAAACGAATCAAACATTCAGCGCTTGATGGTACTGCCGCCTCTGGAAGCTGAACAAAAATGGGCTTCCTTCAAGTAATTGTTGTTACGTATTCGGACGCTATAGACAAGATATGGGGCACCCTTTAAATGTAGACGTGTGAAGTGGCACCATTCCGGAAAATGAAAATTGCTCACGTAACCCGGCGGCACCCAAAGTTTAGTCCCGAAATCAACGAAAAGCGATGTTTCACGCAATTCTGAATGCATTGCCACCAAATTTCCCGTCGTATGTTGCGATAGCGCCCATATTTGGGCATCTTTCAAGACGAGCTAAAGCCGAGACGGGAGGCAAAGACGTACTTTACCCCGGGGAAAAGGAAATTTTCAGGAAATATAGAAGCATCCCTCCTCGTAGGACGGGTTAATCTAGGTGAATTGAGGTATACTGCCGAGTATGATGGAGGCAGAACTTGTTGAATCGTTGAAACTCTGAATAGATACCCGTCCGAGGAAGTGGGAGGGGCGGGTGGGTTGCCTGACAGATTTTCTCAACACGATGCTCGCCCTGACTGAGGAAATGCTTAGCAATTTAATCGGATTACATATCTTCTGAAGGGGTATTGAGCTGATAAGCCATGATAAAAGCAACTGATATGTGAGAGATACGCGAGAGTTCACGAAGCAGCTTCACAGGACACCCGACAATGAAAGCGCCAACAATCCGTCTTCATTTGCCGCTTGTTCTTTACATCGCACCTCTGCCGCTGCTCACGATGATAATTTACTATGATAAATGATATCATTCATCACTCAGCAAGTGGGTTAAACCTACAGTAGCCCATGGGTGGATAATATCCTCACTCTCCTTGATTAATGAAGTTAAAACGATCCTAACGGTGGAAGGCTTCTTGTTTAGAAGTCACCTTCCACACACATATAACGCCTTGAAACCTCGTAGACCAAAGGTAAGAATTCCGTCAGGATTCCTGCCAAATTGTCTATGGAATACTCAGAAAACTCGAAAAAAAAACCTGAAAACCCAAAAAGTTCCACCCCCCTCTTCCTCCCTCAGCGGCCACCCTTAGATGTTTGGGACCTCAACCGAGCCTAGCAGCAGCACACAGCAGCGGAATCGGTGTGGTTCTGGGCAAGCAGCATTGTCGCTTAGGTATGGAACTCCTTGAGTTTTCAAAGCGCCCCGGGAATCAAATCTCGGTACGTGCACCATTCGGGCCTACCAGCTTCCATCAACTTGTGATATCAGCCCAGTCCGAGAGGGTAAAAACAGTGATTTGTGCACCTGCAACCTTCGCAAATCCAAATGGATCAAATCGCGTCCAAAATGGCACTATGATTTTGAACAGAAGTACACTGCGACGGATATCGTTCCACCTACAAATTTCCCAAAAACTTGAATCTGGGGATGTTTTTGAAAAAGGCTCTACAGACAAATTGTGACACATATAAACGCGAATCTGAATATTAACACGGAAATCCAGTTGAGAAAGCAACAAT
>MU884190.1:0-11508 GCA_036418205.1 Ostertagia ostertagi | reverse complement strand
TCAAAAAACCCACTGGACCACCCTACACAAACACCAAACGATAACAACAAGAGACTATGGAAGGTGTTATTTGGGGACCGGAGATTGGGTCTATCCCTGGAACACACCTATCAATTACAAGGAATGGTGACTTCGTAGGCATGACTTATTCGGAAAACGACGTTTTGAAGAGAACCAATAGTATGATAGATTTAAAGATCTCCCTCTGACCATGAGCGATCAGAGGATCATAGCGTTGGAAATATGTACCAATAAAGTCCAAAATCAGAACACTCGTAGCCGAAAAATCCCTTTGTGGGAATGAGCCACGCATTCGATTCGTTCTCAGAATAGCAGAGGCATTTTGATGCGGTTTCTTAAAACAATGATCCTTGGAGACCTACAAAGTCATAGTTTCATCCTCGAGAGCAGGTCTATTGAAATTAAAGCCACGAGTCAGGATTAGGCTCCGAAAAATAGTCCTTCTCAGAGTGAAAAGAGGGCCGCAAGGCAGGAGGCACGCCCTCTTGCTTACAAAGTGCTCTCTCGCGTTTTCCCTCTCCTCGCAGCGCTGGTCTCTCCGATGCCATGGTAGATCAAGAGAGGAATTCCACTGAGTTCTATGGCGCTTTTTGCTTCTCCTTCCCATTAAAGGAATCCTCCACGGAAAAAGCTCCGCCCTCATTACCACAGAAAACGATACCTTAAAGGAATCTTCCACGGAAAGAGTGATCATTTTGTCTTGTGTGTAGGATTAGTATTATCGAAACTAACGCTTATGTTCCGTTCTTTTTGCTATGCTCATGAGGCTAGGGGCCTAAGGGGTATCGTTTTTCTGTGGTAATGGAGGCGGAGCTTTTTCCGCGGAAGATTCCTTTAAGCGTACCCCATCGCACTTCTTATCAAAGTCTCGAGCTAAACAACACACCAACCCCGAACTCGTGCCTTCAGCCAACCCGAAGGAATGCTTGGTTGGCCTGCAAACCGATTTTACAATTTAAAGGCAGCCAAGTGGAATGAGGATAGAACGTGAATAACTGGTGCTGCGATGAATGAGAAAACGACGAGAAACGGCAGATCGAAACATGGGCCACCCCTTCCTTCCCCGTTGATTTTTCTCACTGATGCGACTCTCATCGATGCTGCTCTTTTCAACGCTAACGCTCTCTCTCTCTCTCTGACGAACGTCCAAAAACCTGCGGTGAGGGTTAGCCAATCGGGCGTACCGGGAAGGGCATGCCAGATCGCCAGGGACATTCCTTTGCTGCGAATCGCTTGTCGGTCCGCCCCTTAGAAAGTCACAATAATGGAACCGGTTCAGATAAGTATGGTCATGGCTGCTATCAGTGATTCATCCTTTGTCGCTAGGGCGAACCACTTTGAGGATTCCTCAGCGTGCGCGGAGGGGGGGGGGGGGAGGGGGAGGGCCTGTAATTTCTGCTCCGAACTGAGGGTGAGACATTCTTTTGGAATCGAAACTATTTCTTCAGAATGTGTGAAAAGCGGATTATATGAGAGTTTAGGACTTTTCTGAAAAAAATACTTGAAAAAAAACAAAAAAAAAATCAGGAAACAGGCGGAAGGGAGCGCCACAGTTTTCCACGCGCCTCTGGGGATCGTCTCGGATAGAGTTTAGCCTAAGGGAATCAAGCCTTCCATCCGATGTCTGTCAGTTGGAACTATACCAGTCTGGTAGGGTAAAAACGCTACACTGCACATCGGCTAGCCCCCGCAAGTCATTGTCTAGGCCAAATCGCCTTGTCGCTGCGATTCTGAATGGAAGTGGAAAGAAATTTCAAATTGTTCTTGTTTCGACTGCAGTGCATCTGGTTCCCCGATTCACGACGCTCCTGCTTCCACCTTTCGATCTGCAATGTCCGAGGAAATGGTATTAAACTCAGGGAATGGATATTCTTGCCTATGCCCAAGGGTGTGGAGCTGTACGAGCACAAAGGAGTGCTCTCTAGCACGAAGGATAAAATAACAAGGAGTCTTCCCCTCAAACTTCACTCCCACCCATACAGTAGTGAGATCGGACCATCTGTCCGACTAAAATGTGCTGTAAACAGTACTTTGGATGAGCTGAAAAAGGTTTTTCTTGAAGAAGATCAATGAATATGACCCTACCTACGTGAAAGAGGGTTCCGCGGAGGGAGTTTACAGACAACTTGAACTCATCAGATTACAGGTTCATGACGCCTATATCTGAATGTGTGTAGCGGTATGTTATATAAAAAGATGGTGAGGCTATACATATTTATTAGACATAATAGGTAGGTAAAGAACAGGGTAGAAGAGCGGGGTGAGTATGGTCAGGGTTGGACCATCACTGTCGAGCCCCGGCTAGCCAACGCCAGCCTCCTTTGGTACCGTGACCCGGGCCACGCCCCTTCACAGTGGACGTGGACCCGACATGCTATAATATGTCGTGTAATTGAGCGACGTCTGCCTCGCCTCACACATTTCTCAGGTTGGGCCAAATTCCCACATCATAAAGGCCCTGGAAGGCGGTAACATACGGATATCACTATTGGTTGCACCACATATGTAAGTATCGAAAAAAAAAAACACGGCAGGGCCATCTAGGGTTTTTCACACCCCAGGCTGGTTTACCGGTGCTGTCAGTCTTTACAGTGTAAGCAAGTACATGTGCACACCAGCATTTCCGCAAAAGTAATTGGAACAATCCGCATTCAAATGCCACTGCAATTCTGGATAAAATCGGTTGCGTGGCTTATCTGCGAAATATTTGACAGCTTGAGATCTATTTTTTCTCACTGAAAAGTGACGAACTAGGTCAAGCATAAATGAAAGGAGGACAATACACTTTGGTTGGTCGAGCTCTTTGAGCGCGACTGCGGTTCGCTCATGTCGTAGGGAGGGCGTGAACACTGAAAGCGGATAGTAGCCACGTTCGCGCAGACTTGGGACTGAGCCTTAAGGCTGCTTTCATAGTTCGCATCGGTGCGGTCGGTGCCGACGGCGCCGACCGCACCGACAGTGTGAAGAGCGTCAACACGCGCTCTGGCGCATGACGCGTGCGCTGGGCGCAGATGGGGCGCTCCGGTCGATAATCTTGGTTTTGGTGTATTTCTTGTATTTTTTCGATGTTTTTTGCACTCACTTCATATGAATAAACAAAATTGCTTACGACCAACACACCCGGTATGGCCACATCCACCCGGAGTTGTGCGACGGGTTCACGACGTCGCTCGCCCGCGGAACAACTGGAAAGTATTAATCAAGACATAAAAGGGCGCAATGTGGCTCGGAGGGGGGCAGCCGCCGCGCGGGGCGTTGCGGCAACAGGAAATTCGCAAGCCAGGGGAGTGTAGCCAATTCAGGGGGGGGGTGAGGGCAGTCACTTAGCATGCGTGAGAAGCTGAAATGTCCCGTGAAAAGCTGGAATGTTCGAGTTACACTACATCGCTGAGCCGCGCACCGACTTCCCCCCCCCCGAGCCACATTGCGCCCATAAAAGAATAAGTATGAACAGGAAACACACGAATTAAAGCAACACGGCGCGAAAAAAAAAACATCGAAAAGCACAAGAAATACACCAAAACCAGGATTATCGATCGGAGCACGCGATCTGCGCCCAACGTTCGCGTCATGCGCCAGAGCGCGTATTGACGCTCTTCACACTGTCGGTGCGGTCGGCGCCGTCGGCACCGACCGCGCACCGATGCGAACTATGAAAGCAGCCTAAGAAGAAGGAAGGATTCTGAAGGAGGATGTGAGCAAGCCTTGCTCTCCCTAGCGTTTCTCCCTCTCCTGGACTTAGTCCTACTGTCATCTGCTAGCGGTTTTTAGATGTCCTGTTTCGAAGCCCCTAAGGCTTCTTCCGTATGAAAAAGAAAGCACAAAGGCATGCTTGTCTATCACCTTTACCTTCGAACCAACTTGAAATCGGTTCGCATCCTATCCGATATGTTCGAGGAGACTTTGATGTAAAAGTGGCCTAGCAAAGCCTACAGTAGCAGTCTAATGAGAGCCCGCGAACGGGGAAAACTCCGTAAAAGCGGTTGTTTCTGCAGCTACAGAATGCGCGCATTAGTGCACGCTCAAGCTTTCGTTGGATCGTACTCTTGCACTGAATCACCTGGCCGTTGGATGTCGTTTTCTTATACTTAAGTGGGGTCCTCCGCACTATCGACCCACATCCCGATCAAGGTCACCCGCTACTTGGGTTAGTAGCATCACGCGGTGTTATTTCTGAGGATGTCCTTTTACCCCATTGCACTATTCAAACTTGAGCGCGTTCTCCCAACGAGCGTTTCCAGATATTATTATCGTTTCTTGCTCTGCTTTCTTTTGCTTCGAAACTGAAAGCTTTTCTGAGATTTTTTTGTTTATTCTTAGCAGCCAGGTGAATGTACTAGAAATTTCAGTCCTCTATTTTTTTATTTTTTGTTTTCTATTTAATTTTAGTCCTCTTTTTCCCTTTGAAACTTAAAAAATAAATGTAATATGTTATACATTGACCTGAGAATAGGGATATAATATACAGGGGGGCAATAAAAAAGACATTTTGTCTCCAGACTCAAATGGATTTAATCACACTTTGCTCAGCTCAAAGCGTGTGCTCCCAACTTAGAATTGAAGAGCGCATTTCATTTCATAAGAAAATCTTCATCTACGTGGACGGCATCAGAAAAGTTTGCCCCGGAAACATGGTGCTCTGGTCGAGCTCAATGGGGTTCTCGACTGATCGTGTACCGTTACGACGGGTTCCGAAGGGCGGGTTCCGAGGGGGTTTGCATAGTTAGAGCTAATGTCCCTAGGAAACTATCCCACGTTGAATCGATCCAAGAAATTATGTAAGAGCTTCAGGCTGAAGCAGTTACTGTAGGCCTCCCTGAGCTCGACGACGGTGACAGATGACGTCATATTCTGAAGACGGTGAGGGTAGTGAAGGAGGGCCTGCGTGTACTTATAGAGGGACATTTAGGGAATATTTTGCTGAGGAACTTCCGTCAACGACGGCAATCTCTGCGAAGAAAAAAGGCCGAAGTGCGACATAGGGTTTTTTTTTTGCCCCCCCCCCTGTATAATATGATATATAATAATGAACGATTAATATGAAGGGGCTCAAGTATGGTACGTGGAGGGACATTGTGATGAAAAGCACTAAACGCACTTCAAATCACAACAAATATTTCCTCTTATTATAAAGGTTAAGCAGAAGTTGGAAGAACTTGCTTCACCACCCCGGAGCTTTCCACCCTGCAAAATCGGGATTATTGAGCAAGGCAAGAACTATTGCTCACCCCACTATAATTTTGGACTAGGGGAAAGTCATATTAATAACACCGAGTAGAGCCAGAAGTTGCCAACCGCTTTAACATATATCGGTACGCTACTTTGAAATTGTGAAAGCCACAAGGTTTTCTTGGCTAAACTTAGCATGTGGTTGTTCGCGACTCGACTTATTGTGCTGTGCTAGTGGAGTAAAACTCGGTATCAAAAAGGGCGGATATTTGAATATGGTGGCGCTAATCAAAATCTGTGTATCGTTGCCACCACGTTATTTCGGCTGGCTATTCATTAATTGTAAGAGCATTCAATGTGCCTTTGGAGATGCGAAGGAGTCCTGTGGGGTCATTAACTGCAAAGCTGTATTTTGCTCTTCCAAAATTCAGTGCAAACACCAACGCCGAGAGAATGGAACTCTTATCCTGAGTGCTGAATTCAGACTCCCATCCTTGCTGCAATAGCTCCGCTATCTGCCACTTCCCGCTAATGGATGGCTACCCCAGGAAGCCGTTTATGGTTTGGTGCACGTTGCCCCACTCCCCCCCTTCCGAAATGAAAACTCATGCATTTTAGAACTTTTTCACAAGGTATGTTAGAATTAGGGTTAAAAGCCTCGATAAATGGTCAGACCTTTTGGTATCGCATCGCATTTATACTCCATTTGGGGAATCGTTTGGCATTGAATGGGCGCGAGCCTATGCAATGTTTGCGCAGCTAGCGATGTGCGAAGAAGTTCCAACTTGCCGGGACAAGTTTGGCACCTGTTTTATATCCTGGTTAACACTTTTCTTTTGGTTTTCTTCCCCGTTCATACTCGTGCTTGTTACGGTTTAATTCCGAACGCTTCTCGAATCTTTGGCGTAGTCTATGAGGAATTCCTATAATATAGGTCGGTAAGATGCCCTGTAGATATCAGTATGTTCTCCTCAACCAATCGGGTATCATACACTGAAGTTATGTGTACCGTGAAATGTGGGACATTCTGAAGACGACGCTAAGAGTAATTTTGAGAAGAGTACTTTTTATTTTTTTACAGTGTAAACTTTTGTAGAGACAATATGGGCCTTTGTCGGAATCGATTTAGAAGTTGTTCTCTGGCATAGCCTAGCTGAGGCGCTGATTCTTCCCCAAATTTTTTATCATGGATGGGCGCATGGGAAAAATCTGGCAAGGAACCTGCTTTGGCTTAGTAAATTACCTGCCTCAGCATAAATTAATGGGTGGAGGTGGTGGCTTATCTAATAACGCTCTCGTTGCAATTATGGCCTGGAGATCTTTAACTCATCTAGCGCAGCTTGAAGCTGGCCAAACTCTTCAAAGCATTGGCTTTACATTGATCAACCATACGAGTTATCGTATAGGTCAAATACATGCTCATTCGAGATCTTGATGATTTTTGTTGGAAAGTCGAATGCGCGGCGCAACCTGGAAAGTGTTTGCTGGGTGATTAGGTTACTTAGTCATGTAGATATGATCATGGGTGTTCTAATCGGGGTTCTAGCAGTTCTTTTAATACATTCCTGTCTCGTGGTGAGTTCCTCGAGATTTATATCCTCTCACTGCGCTTACTCAGATTTGACACTCCTACTTGAATCCTGGTTGAACGTCGGGGATATCCCTCAGGATTGCCGTCGTTTCGAAGTTCATACTTCATCTGACAATCGTTGCCCATCTACCCAAGGGCATGAATAGGGCGATCCGCTGTAACCGTCTAGACGTCTTACCATCTCTCAATGACTGTTATTGCATAGGAATTTCGCATCAGTCTTGTTTTTATACTATTTGCTTTGCACTGCCAAGTGGTCTTACTTTCGTCACGATGTTCCTCTCTGGCATTATTTGTTGGCTGATTACCGACTTAGTTGTTGGCACTCTGTATCTGTATTATCTAGTTGTTCTTTAGAAATGACCTCCACTTTCCATGCCGTGCGAGGAGGC
Source organism: Ostertagia ostertagi (assembly GCA_036418205.1). Lineage (NCBI taxonomy): Eukaryota > Metazoa > Nematoda > Chromadorea > Rhabditida > Trichostrongylidae > Ostertagia > Ostertagia ostertagi. Next base: position 4,335 of record MU884190.1, on the reverse strand, counting down.
GCCGCTAAGCTCAACACCGGCTTCCATATTCCCTCTAGTGGGACTGGGAACCTACAAAGTCACTGGAGCTCAGGTGCGAGGTGCATACCTTATATAATATCAATCGCTTTTCATATTCACGTAAAGAGAGGGTAGATATGAGTCGCCGGTCCATCTAGAAGAATAAGATCAAATCTAGGTGAAACCAGCTGTCGATGCGGCATTAGGCTGCGGCTATCGTATGTTTGACACCGCCAAGTACTATGTGAATGAACCCGAATTGGGAGCTGCACTAGCGGTGATTCCAAGCAGGGGGTCGACTCCTATCGTTGTTACTTTTTGAAAATTTTTTTACGACCCCCTCCCCCAAGGTGGATTTGATACGACCCCCTTTTCGACACCTCGACCACCATCATCGTCTCTATAGTACTTAATTCTGATACCACTCAACTCACCAAACTCCGCCCACTTTTTCCTCCAAAAATGCCGTCGAGCGGGGGGAGGGGGGGGGTGGAAGGTAAAACCGTAAAAAATTTCCTATATCTCCGCCATTTTTCTCTACTTCTCTACCTGCTTTTACCTTCTATTTACACAGATTTTTTTCCTGCGCCCCTCAACTCACCCAACCTACCTACCCATAAAAACTTCAGTTTCACCTCAAACTCGCATGTGATTTCAAGCGACTGAACGGGGTACGACCCCCCCCGTTGTTACTAGTAACAACGTAGGGTTGACCCTGGTTCCAAGTTCCAAGGAGCTCTCAAATCAATCAGTTCTGCAGGTCGTATCAGATATAGTTGATAGTTGTTCAGGAGCTGCTTCCAAAACATGGCTTATCTCGCTCTGATATCTTCCTTACCACAAAGTTCTTCCCTGATCGCGATGATCCATGCAGCGACTGCCAGCGCTCTTGGTCCAGAATCTCTTGAAACTTAGAACAGAGGAGGTAGTCTTCGCTTTGTAGACTCAACATTGTCTGACTATGTATGCAGCACCTTTTCAGCTATACGATCGCGACATGGTCCTTATTCACTATCCAAAAGCTCAGGGAATGTGATGAGCAAGACGAAAAAAATCCACTCCATCGGAAGCTCACCTACATAGAGCTTGAGAATTTGAAAGGTGCGTCTTTTCAGCAGGAAGGTGTCGGTCAGGCCGTTTAAAGTGACAGCGTCGCTTTCAGTAGGAAAAACCTAAAGACACATCCCTCGATCTAAAGATATATAATAGTTGTTTTGCCCAAAGAAGGATGTACGGGATACGAAGAGGATCGACAGTGAAGAAACTAAAGAAACGATCGAAAGCGCTAAAATTAGGGGCCATTTTGTTGATGTATGCTATGTTATGACAAGAGATAGTGCGCACCAACGTGAGGAACGAGAGAGCACAGCAGTGAGCGAGATGCACAGCCAACTTGTTGTGTAGACTTTTATGTCGTGGATGGCAACTGTGGCCACTCGCAGCCAGCGACAGAACTCAGCTGAGCGACCTTTTTTAGTCCGAGGGACAAATACCGTTGAGTAGAGCTTTGATTGAGGTGCTGTTCTTATGGTTCTAGTTTTGTGAGTGCCGCCTCCTAATCCGTGGTAGAGGTAGTGGGGCAGAATAGAGTTACGGACTCAAAGCAACCCAGTTGGTTCTTGGGTTCACTATGGCGCTGGACTCTCTTGGAAGTGAATAGGGCGACATATGATCCAAACCCTTGTCTTTTTTCGCTGACTCATTCTTCTATGTCAGAGTCCTAAAAACTACTAGTAATTTAAATAGACTAGAAATTCGTCTGCTGTTCAAACACGGTTCATCAAATTCCATATCCTTTTAGCGTCTAACTGCGATTTGTACGTCTCAGGCGTTGTCATTTTATCATCCTGAGTGGTCTCATAAGTGTCCTGTTTGCTACGAGTGCATCGCACAAAGTTTGTTCGAAAGCTCATATCGGACGATTCATGAAGTGGATTCCTACTTTTGATGAGTGCGTCATTTTTGACGTTTTCTGTCAAACACAACAACATTTTTCAGATGAAGGTAAAATTCGATCTGTTGGAGTATCAAATTACGAGTCTCGACATATAGAAGAGATCAAAAGTTATGGAAAGGTAGCAGTCGATTATGTTCCCTTCTTGTTTTTACGAAGATCCGCAGTCAAATATCTATTCTTAAGCTCGAAGACTTGAGTTTTCAGATGATGCCGTGCGCCAACCAAGTGGAATATCATCCTCATTTCACCCGAGATGAACTGAAGGAGTATTGTAAAAAAGAGGGCGTTTTCTTCCAGGTTTGTTCACTCACTTTTTGCGTGAAATCGTGAGCTGGATAAGCTGCGAAATTGCTGCCATTAGTGATCGCTTACAGGCGGTTTCAGACTTTGCGAAGCCAGCGAATCGCGAGGTTCGAGCGATGCACCAGCGGTCCCAGCGATGCGTCAGTGGTTCGGGCGGTGCACAAGCTGTTCCAACGGTGCGAGAATGTGCGAAGATAGCAAGAGTCGCTCCTGTTCGCAATTCTCCTGCCACTTTCCCAGGCGTTATGCCCTCTGGGTTGGTGCCAACATGCGAAAAAGGGCGACTTTCACTACTCGTTACACTCTCGTACGATTGGTGCACCGCTTCAGCCGTTGGTGCAATCGCTCGATCCCCGTTAATTCGCTGAATTCCCCACAGTCCTGACAACCGGTCCTTACTGCGTTTGTGAAGGTGGATCAATTGGCCTCCGAGGTCTCCAAGTTGGCAAAATCAGGAGCGTTCTGATGTTATAAGCACTGCAGATGATGTGTAGAGAGAAACAGTCTGTCTTCAATATAATAAAATGCATGAACTTGTCAATATAGTGATCAGTTCAGGCGTTCTCATCTCTCGCTCGACATGAACCAGCACTCGTAAACGATCCGGTGGTTGTGGATCTGGCAAAAAAGCATAATACTGCAGTTCCGGTGCGATCTTGATCAATATTTTTCTTTTTCTCAGTTAATGTCCATATTTCAGATAGTTCTGTTATCGTTCGCGCTCAGCCAAGGTGTAGGAATCGTACCCAAGTCTACGAATCCTCAACGGATAAAGGACAACCTGGAGGTTTGTGCCATTTTCAAAGGGGTGTTCTAAACATAAGAGCCCAGCTGGAGGTGTGGCTGGAGGGCTCATCGGCTGTCGCTTCAAAGCTGGAACAACCTTACTGCTGGGTGGATTTCGACAAGTTACTAATGTCTACATACCTGTGGTCTCCCATATGACCACCAACACTGCAACCTGAAGGTATGCCGTAATCCATGGGATCCGGCTTCCTATAAACCTTCACCACAATAACTTTCCATGGTATTTTATTCTGTATAGCGTTTGGTAGTAGTACTGGGTGACATACTCCAACTCGGCAAAAAAAAATCCTTCGAGACCACCGTTCGGCGGGGAAGAAGAAGCCAGGATATACACAGTTAGCCGGTCAAAAAAGTTGTTCGCCGAAGAACGATTTTCGGTGCATTATAATTCCTCGCTCGAGCAACGTCCTCCAAACATTGAAATACTCTGTTTTCTAGTGTTTTTATATTTCTAAGTCTTAAAGAATCAGGATATTCAAGGGTGGTTTGCGTGTTTAAGAAAAAATTTTGTAGGTTACCAATTACCGTTTTCAGGCAAGAAATGAAGCACGGAAAACACCGATTCGGCGAACACTTGATCGCTACTGTAACTGGCTATTTAAAACGGTTAACTATCCCCAAATAACGTTCACTCATACAAACACAGCCCTTTTGGTTTCCGCAAATACGACTCCCGCGCTCGGGTTATCCGCACAGGCGCTTGACTCTGGTCTACCTCGATACAACCCCCTCACAAAAGCTTCATACACTGCCCCAAATGCGATTGTCCGAACGGACGATTGACACTGGCTTTAAGTCCATCAGGGAGCACTCCATCGCACACCCAGCCTTTACAAGCGGAAGTGGATAATTCCTTTCACTTGTCTATATTCTATTATCTTTTCGTGATTTAGGTGACGAACTTCCAGTTGAATGAGGACGAGATTGAATCACTGCATAAACTTGATCGCAATCAGCACTATATTCGATGCTACGGGTGGCGTGTGCTTTGAGTGACGCTGATAGTTCCTCTGATCTTCTGTTATCACATAATTGATTAATAAACTATTTTAAAAGGAATGTAGCTCTTTCATTCGAAATTTTCTCTTTCGTCACTACTTCTTTCTTTAGTGATTTTTGGCGTCTCTATATCATAGACTATTATTTGTAAGGTTTGCATCTATGGTTTCTTGGAGGAGGATTCACGATACACTCCGATTAGGGCACATCACCAGATGAAGAGTATTGTGTCGGCTCAAACATCCTTCTAGGTGACGCATGGAGAAAAT
>MU884186.1:0-16697 GCA_036418205.1 Ostertagia ostertagi | reverse complement strand
CCTTCTCCGACGGACTCGAGCCGATTTAGCAGAGAGGCAGAGCAGATAGTCCACGTTGATGACGTCAGCAACGATGTCATTCCCCCATAACGAAACTCCGCGTAGAAAACAAGGGTTTGGCTTTGCAGATTTTCGGTCGTTCCCTACAGTTTCTTCTTCATCACTATTCCTTTACTTCCTGTACCTTTCATTTCCATCGACGAGCAACTTTTCGTGCCATCCGCCCCGAAGATTTCACTGGAATGCCTTGAACATCCTAGAAACGTACCCGATCAGAATCAAGATTCCGTGATATGATAGTGGGTCACGAAATTTGGTACTAGCTCAAGAATACAATACCTGGGAAGTCTGGATGAAGCTGGAATGAGTGGAACACGTGCCATTACGTACGAAGCGCACGTGAACTAGGAGCTGCGTGGTAGTGAGCTTTGTCCTCTGTTTCGGGGCGTGCACAGGAGGCGCTGCCAAAGACCTCAGTTCGGTTCTAGAACAGGTCAACAACAAGAGAAATTCAGAAGGGTGAGCAGCAAGTTCGCAGATGAGGTAACGAAGATACATCCCCGATGAGCTCGGCGTTCTTTGAATGGACAGCCCAGAAACCAGAGGAAGATTGGTAGAGATGAGCGATGTCTAACGTTTGCCATGAATATCTTTCTCCGTTACGTTTTTTTTTAATTTGAAACGATTTCACCTTGTAAACAAACACGTCAGTTCTCAATAAGATTTATTCGTAAATAATCTATGTGTACAGAAACGCAATCAATCTGCCCATTCGCTGTCAGTTGAATCGGACTCTGAAAGAACTGGTTTCAGGAAAACCTTAAAAGTCCGTTTTTTCAATTTTGATTGCACTTCTTCGTGACTGGGTTCCCCGTTTTCTGCGCGTTTTCAGCAGACCCACATGGTTACGGGGTACAAAGTTTACGTTAGCTATTACCATATTATTTTCATCTACGGGCATTTTCCAAACGGAGAGACAGATACAACGACTGAGTACGCAAGCAAAGCGCAAAACTAATTAAAGAGGCTCAGGAAACCACTCAGGCGAGGTTGTCTTAGGAACTCGCTTCGCGGAATATTTTTGTAATAGTGGCGGTGAATACCACCTCTTATTCCCTTCAGTGGAAGTGGTGTAGTGGCAAGTGGCACGCTTACCACGCGAGCGGTCCGGGATCAAATCCTGGGTCGTGAGTCGCCCGGGCCAACCAAGCCTTCCATCCCTCCGGGGTCGGTTAATTGGTACCAGACTTGTCTGGGAGGATAAAACACTGACTTGTACATCGGCTGGCCCCCGCAAGTCATTGTATAGGCCACATCGCATTCAAACGCCACTACGAATGTACAAATGGAAGTAGAATGCGTGCCGCATCCCAAAAAGGGATTGATCAACGGCAAATGCTTTATCCTTTTATCCTTTATCTCCTGTGGTCCGAGGTTGTGTTTAGAACACATTTGCGGCTCACCTTCATCGCTGTCACTTGCAATATATTCTCGTCGTTTGTCCAATTCGGCTTGAATTGCTGACAGAAGCCCACCGTCACCAGGTGGAGACTAAACATATTTCGAGTAAATTAGGAACCTCATTATTCCTACAATGGTGAAAGCAAAGAAAGGTCATTTGGTCAGTCAAACCATTTAAATAAAATGAGATGTATTCTTATGCAGGGCGGAAGTGGTGTAGTGGCAAGTGGCACGCTTACCACGCGAGCGGTCCGGGGATCAAATCCTGGGTCGTGAGTCGCCCGGGCCAACCAAGCCTTCCATCCCTCCGGGGTCGGTTAATTGGTACCAGACTTGTCTGGGAGGATAAAAACACTGACTTGTACATCGGCTGGCCCCCGCAAGTCATTGTATAGGCCACATCGCATTCAAACGCCACTACGAATGTACAAATGGAAGTAGAATGCGTGCCGCATCCCAAAAAGGGATTGATCAACGGCAAATGCTTTATCCTTTTTTTATTCTTATTCAAGTGCCCCAAGGCGCTGAATAGTAATTCACTCTCGATATCTGTGGGGCGGTTTTCTCGAAGGACTTATGAAGCAGGAAAGCACTACGATAGTGAGCTTGACTCACAGACAAGAGGTCGTGGGATCTTCTAAATTGCGAGTCCGTGCTTGTGTTTTTTTTTCAAAAAAGATACCTACAAAGGCTTTCAACATATTTCTGGAAGGAACAAAATTATGGCCTTGCATACTGGCTACAGGAGTCGATCCTGCTACCTCTTGCTTGTGAGTCAAGGAGACTAGAGCCGTGCTGTGTTCATAACTCCCACAGGAAAATCGTTCTGCTGATAGCAAAAGCGAATTCGAACTCAGCGTCTTGAGGCACGTCCGTAGATATAGACCTTACTTTGAAGGCAAACCGCGGGATCAGCCCGACTTGTGAGAAGGATACCGTGAGAGAAATTGTAAGGTCCGTATTACCTAGATCACTCCATTTCGTCGCGAAAATTGCGCGGTTAGGGCGCTAATCCTTGGGCTGCAACCATCGACCCCGTTGCAACGCTTCCCACCCACCCCATTGATGTAGAGATCAGTGTGCTCTCTCGAACGGCGTGATCTCTCGCGTGTTTTGTCTTCTTTGATCGCCCTGTCTCGCCATCGTACCACATCCGACCTTATTGAAGGTTAAGGCCTTAATTTCAGCGTTCCCAAAGATTTCTCTTGCTTTCCTTTCCACTTTCAGGTCGTTCCGCAGCTCAGTCATCACTACGAAGCGCTCTTATCACCAGTTTTATCCCGGGGCTTGCCTTTAGTTGACTGGACTGACTAATTGACCTCTTGTTGTATGTAAGACCAAAAATAGTACAGTATAAGAATATTAAAAACCTACATCTCCATTCTGAAGGGACTTCGTGGATGGAGCAACGTGACGTAGTCTGGCCTTGTCGACATTCTGGATCTCCTGCAAATCCTAAGTGTAAGCAACGATAACAAGCGGACAGCTTAAAAAAGAACGCACCTCCAGAAAACTCCTGCGATCATTGGAAATCGGTGAGACATCGGTATATCCTTGTTTCTGGTCGGGACAAGGAGGAGGAGTGGGTGCTGGTGAGAGAAGTCCTGGCGGCGGTGGAGGTGGAGGAGGAGCAAGCGAGACCACTGCAGGACCAGCAGCAGCACCAGCTGTGGTTTGTGGAGCTGACGGTGACGTCGTGGCCGATGTCGGATTCGGTACAGGAGACGGCTGACTTGATGGTGGAGTAGGAGGAGGTGAATGGGACGGAGGTTGTACACCACTGGGAAGAGGAATCTCTATTCGCCAAATGGGAGTTGCGACATCTGGAAGAGCTTCTAAATGAGGTATAGCTAAATCTAGGAGAGCCACATTAAGAGATAGCTGCTGACCTCGTTCGGGCTTAGGTCGCTCCGGCAGCCGTGGAGCTCCATTATTGGGCGGTGACGCGCGATGCACTGGAAGAATAGCTTCTATAGTAGAGGTGCACTTGAGGGAAGTATAAGACAGTGACTTGAATTTTTGAAAGGACTCAAAAGCTGCTGTTTCGGAACTAGTAGTTACCTGGAGAGTATGGGAGTGTTTTTCGCCGACCTACGGGTGAACCTGGCAGCGCCATCGACTCAATCCTTGACGGCACCGGCGGCGCCTCCATTTCGATGCCTGCCCATGACTGCCGCCCGCTGTAGGGTGCCTATGAAGGGCAAACTTGAAGGAATGTAATAAAAAACCATAAGAAATATGAATAATTTTTCAATTGAGTCACTGCCAGCAATATTGAACTTTAAAGGACGAATTCACGATTAGAGTGAAGGTCGAAGAAGGAGTAATTGGCCTAGTTGAAGGACTCCCAAGGTGTCTGACTGAACACAATATGGCTAAGAAAGGGCCTGACCTCAGCGACCTATTAAGGCTCAATCTTCGCATGGTGGGTCAGTGCATGCCCACCGATCACCTGGGGCTGGGTGCAGCAAGCCCCGATCGGTACCCATCCCCTCGTCGGGGCTTGCTGCACCCGGCCCCTGATCACTCGCCGCAGGTCTATACGTGGCGAGTGATTAGATAGGTGAGAGAGCGTAGTTTGAAGAGGGCACAGCGATGATAGTCGCATCAATGCTCAAATCAACGGGCAAGGAAAGGGGTCCCATTTCTCGGTTCTGGGCCGTTTCTCATGGTTTTCCTTCTTTAGTGTACCACTCACCATCGCTAATTTGAAATGGGTTGCCTTTCCAGCGTGAATTCGTCCTTTAAGATATTTAGGGTTTCCTATTATTCAACCGGAACAGTTCGGCTTTTGACTGCATACTGTTCAGTTATTCTTTGTTGATCCGCACTTGATTGAATTTCAATTCGAGAAAAAAACATTGGTCAAGAAAGTAGATTCATCTCGGCGCTGGCAGTCCATTTTAAGTCAATGGGGCTTTAATTCAGGCGTCGCGATCACATGAATGCCTCTGGCCTAGACACACCTGCGAGCCACGGCGAAAATAAGGTGTTAAATCTTCATATACAAAACCAAGCGAATCAGTCCCACTGGATTAGTATAGCATGCAGGTCGCATAATCGGGAATGCACTTACAAGGGGAGTCTTTCAGGGCAAGCCGCACTTTTTGAAAACGGTTTAGTAATTTGTTAATAGTTATTTGTAGGGACGCATGTGTGGATCATAAAACCATGTTTCGTTTTCGCTGAACGGTTTTAGTATCAAAAATGGGTGATGATACCCTTGATGGTTTTGAACCCCCGCGGCGACTAAATCTTGCAATCTAGGTTAGCGGCCAGAATATGACCCTTGATTTGACATTTAGTGCATTTGGCACCAATTCGTAGGCGCCAACCCAAATGCAAAATTTAGTCGCCACGGGGGATCGAACCATTAACAGTACCTTATTCTTTTTTGGTACTGCTAAAACCGTTCAGCGAAAATGAAACATGGTTTTGTGTTCCCTACATGCATCCCTACAATATGCAAGAAACCGTTTGAAAAAGCGTGGCTTGCCCTGAAAGACCCCTCTTAGATCCGGATCAAGCGCATGATCATCGATTAATTTTTCCAACCTTTATCAAAGAATACAGACTTTCTCGAGCGATTTTTGCGAGCGAACTTCAAAAAAACTCTCAGATCACCGGCCCGACCAATCCAAAAGTTATGATACTTAGTCCATAAACGTCACAAAACCCTGCTTTGGGTTGTCCCCCCCAAAAGGATTGTCGTGAAGATGATCCAACTCTCCGAAGAACCAACGAATTTAATTTTATTTATTTATTTATTTGAACTACACTCAAAGGTGCGCACAATAAAAACACGGAACACGTATGAAAGGCAGTGAAGTTTAATCAGCTACACTTGGGACCACATTTACACTAAGAAAGCCGGATAAATATATTGGATGTATTGGATTTCCTAGATGAGGTGGCGAAGAATCAGTATAGTAGGATCCACGTCATAATTAGGGCAGCAGGATACATATACATATATTTTTGTTCGCGAGGGATCAATGAGAAACTTCACTATCAAAACATGAATCATAACAGAGTCAACTACCAAGTAAGATAACCAAGCCTGGAACCGCAGCATGTAGGGCGGATGCAGGTTGCATCCCAAAGTAGGATTGGTGCAAAATGAGAATGATAAAACCAGAGCCTCATAAAAAAATGTCAATGTGATCAGCAACAAAAAATATAAAATCCGTAATCTGAAACGCTTCCATATATTGATTATCGGCAGTAGATAACGGTTAGGTTGGGTTATTGTTTGTTTTTGTTTTGTTTCGGTTGAAATTTTTCTCTTTCTTCTAATTTGACCTAGTTTTATGGGTCCTGTGCCCAGTGTTTCTGCTACAACTGACGAATGTCTTTATATACGTATGAAATAATATAAAGCAAATGAATAATAAATAATAACTAAACAAATAAACGAAATCTATTTATAAATATTCTATGTCTGAAGAAGTTACTATTTGAGGGCAGATTCCCACGAAAGAACTTAAATTTTGTGCAAACTTATTTATTGATTTTAACACAGTTCTATTTCGCTTATTGAAGAAGTTACCGCAAGAAATTCCTCTAGAGTTGCGGGGAAGTTATGAATAAGATCGGACACCATTACGGGAAGGTGTGGCTGTCGGATGGCACATTTGGGGTATATTGACAGGAATGGCAAGCTTTTATAGCAAGAACAGGGCGCTCTAACAACAAAGCTGGTTAGATAGAATTTATGAGCAGCAACAGTTGTGGGTGAAAGGTAAATTAACCTTGTCGACCGGATTGTTGAAGAGACAGAAACGTATCGAATCTGAAAAAGTCTTGCAACAGGTCTTAATGGGAGCCGGGGAAAAACGTGCCGCCAGGGAAACCGGACAGCCTATGTAGTGTTAATGACGAACAATAACAAGTGAAGAGGACAGAAAAGCCAGAAAATCACATGGGTTTTTGGAGACCCTCCATTGTGAGTTACTCTCCAAATTAACCTGGCTGTGGTAGGTTTACCCACCTCTGAAAGCTATCGTTCTACCTTTGTAGACGCAAACCATTATGCTGCTTCTTGAGGCAACCCATGCCTTGCTTATCAACCCGAAGCCTACCATGCATCAAAAACAATGTTTCTTCCTCCAAGACAAGACAATAACCCCGCCCTTGGGCGTCAGGCTAATGGGTTGGCAGGCTCGTTTAGTATGGTCGGGATTCCACCCTGCGAAGGCTAAGCAATCCCTTCAAACTATGCGGTGATCCAGCCGAACCCATGAAAACAATTGCTACTGATTCGTGAGAAATAGAACAACCGTTTGAAAGTCTTACTTTGGCAAAGTCCTGCGCCTCAGTGATCACATGCAACTTCGATTGCACTTCGTACGACGGAGCCGCTGCTCCCCAATCGGGATTCAGGTACTGGTCGATTCCGACCTGAAGTTCAGCGATTATGACATGCATACCATATCATCCTGTTAGGCATTTTGAAGGAACGTCGAGGAGCGGCTTTGAACTTCCTAGAGTATTTGTTGGTCGAGCGCTCTTTTCCATGGTATCACCTTGGCACACTCGTCTGTGCTTGCCTAAGGCCAATAAGGTTTCAAACTACATCTCATAAAGCTCTGGCGCTTTCTGAACACTTCTGATGATGAACAACTCACTCACTTGTCCAGGTACATCACAAAGAATAGTAATTACACTGCGAAGTTACTGACGATCATCGTCAAAACCTGCCCCGGTGTCGAATTAGCACTTATGAAACTGAGTAACAAAGGACAATTGCAGAGCCAAAAAAACTGACTGACCTCCGAGATAGTCGTAGGCTGCTGTTGGTAATGATTTGTTGTTGCTTCGGTTTCCTGACGCTGGAACACCGCTGATAGTTCATAGAATGACAAAGGAAGAAAGTGAGTTTAAAAAGCTTCTACTCGAAGAATATCAAAAGGATACTAGAAAATCGGTCACTTGTATGACACTACTTGACTTCAGAGGAGGCTAGCTTGCGCTCCAAAAGGCCTATCAAAACATCGCTCTCAAAATAAGGAACGATTTCCAGATTGCATGCGTCCGCTCCCGTTTCCTATGAAAATCCAGTTGGGGGGGGGGGGGGGAGGTGGGAGGGCACTCTTCGCTATCTTATCCATAGTACTACGGAGCATTCCTTCTGGGCTATCTAACACTATGGATAAAATAAGTAAACGACTCATTTCGAGCGTACTTTTGATAAGGACCGGTGGATGTCCTACATTCCACACTACCTGCCCACATCCCATCCACTTTTCTGCACCAGGTGATCCACCCTGGAGCTCCTCCACCCTTAGCCCTAGGCGGAGGTGTCCATTCTCCTGGTCCAGGACCGTTCCCTTGGACCATGGCAGGCGGAAATGTGAAACATCTCAGGGTTTCTTCCACATTACACCGATACTTATCAGAAGTATACTTTAAATGAGTCGATTACGTGTCATGAGCGCTCTAATCCTTATCTTGAGTATTGGAGAAAAAATGGAGTGGCCTCCCCCCCCCCCCCCCCCCCCAAGCCCCCTCCCTCCCAACTGAATTTTCACCCGGCTACGTTCATACTTCCCACGTGTGGAATAAATAGGAGATTAGCAGATTAGGAGATTGAGAGACTTGAGATTAGGCTACAGATGTTGGGATACAAATGCGCAGTGATGATTGATCTTTTCTCAGACTTCTTTATCTTCTTTTTTTAGTCAGAACGTAAATAAATCTAGCCAGATCTCTATATCTCGCATGCTCTCAAAAGGTACCAGCATGCCACACCCCTCATGGAATTTTAGACACATAGCAGTGCCATAAAGACAAAAGTTGATACAGTGTTCTGAGGAAATCGGTTTGCTAGCCACCGCATACAAGGAAATACGCCCACGAGATGGGGCTCACTCTTCTAGGCCACCACACTCTCGCACTATTAGCCTAAGACGCAGTACGCGCACAAACAGGACGGGGCGTTTCCGGATGTTCACCTATCCTAAGCTCCCCATCAGTTCTAGGGAGATGCACCCCCATATTGCGATAGCGCAGTGTTAACCTCAGCACCAATGGCGTGAAGTATAGTGGTTCCGCTCCCAAACGAAAGTCAATTCCTCACAGTGCTTGCTTGGAACCTATTTTTTCTTCTGTTTTTCCTTTTTCTTTGAAAGAGCATTGCCAACTGAAAAATTCAACTCCAAAAAGCCCAATACATAAAGTTCATCGTTAGGACCTCGTAACCTATATACAGTTGAGTAACTGATTGTGTTGTGAGTCAAAAGTGGAGGTTTTACCTGTACTGAGCCTTTCTTCACTTCACGAGGGGTCCGACGTTGTTGCTTGTGGACCACCATCCTGAAATACTGTCTCCTAATGCTGTAACTCATTAGGTTTGCGCAACAATTTTCCATGTAAGAAGCATGCAAAAGTTATTGGTAAATAATATTTGCATTCACCCAAATGCTCCGGAGAAATGGTATAACGTCGATGCCTGCGCATAATGGAACGCAGAAATGTAGACCTTTACTGTAAGATATTATCCGTAGTGATGTTCGTTACTGCGCTAAAGAAAGATGAGTCAACGAAATCCACTAGATAATACTCACATGCTATTCCTCGACTCAGCCAACGTTGTGTGGGTGTTGCCACGAACGAACGACTCGCCAGGGTGAACAGAATCCCGCTGGAAGTCAATCAGAGTCAGTCAGTAAATACAGCAGCCAGTTACGGGCATCGTTGCCCGACGAATATTGCTAGGCAACACTCCGGATAACCGAACAAATATTGGTTTTGTTGGAAAAAGATGAGAAATAATCCAGCATTTCACATTCTAGCAAATATAGTGGCACCTGGAGCGGTCTGTTCACAAATCGAAGCTTAAGCTCTGGAGGTCACTTTTAATGTGAAGATGTCGGACTTAGTAAGCGGCTTTATCTATTTCCATTACTTCAGGAGGCATATCCTCTGGCCGAAGAACTTTATTAGGACTAAGAAGTCATTTGGAAGCATTATAGGCAGAAAGAGTGTCGAGAAGTTAAAGGGAAAATCGTTGAGGGATAGCCGGTCAAAGCTGTTTAGGAGAAGGAGGAAGCGGATTAGCTGGAAATTTCACTCGAACTGAGCACTGTGAGGAAAACCCACGTTTCACGATCTACGCATTGAGGGGACTGTGGCTCTTGGAGCTGAATATTATGAGAGGGACGTGGAAGTGTTAGAAAGGAAATGATTGCAAATGATGCATGCTATCATAGAGAAGGAGCGATCCCGTCACAGGTGTGTTTGGGTTCAGGAAAATCGAATCTCTAACGGGATAAGGCTTATGTGGGTCGTAGCGAGAAGAAGAACACCCATATGCAGTGCTATGATAAACACCTCTATGGCGTGATTTCTGGGGCATCAACAGGCGTTCGCCGTCTGAGCGATCAGCGTACGGCTTAGAAATGAACTGAGGACATGCGCTAAGGAACAGGAATGGTTGATAAAAAAGAAAAACAAATCCACCAGAAGTAGGAGATTTGAGACACGGCCGACAGGATTGGTTTGCTGTGAAGTAGCTGATCGGCTTTGGACGTGTGACGGCGGCATAGTCCACTTAGAGGAGTTAAGTAGTTTGATGGATGGATAAGAGGCGAAACTGGAGGAAGAGGGCGGAGAATGAAGGGAAAACAGGAAATGGATAAGTAAGAGGGAAGGTGAAGTGTTTCCACCCTTGGTCTCATCCCAAATACATTTCGGAAAGAAAAGCGTCTAGAAAAGGGGAAAGATAAATAGACATGAGACAGTGTGGCCATTCGTAGATCAATATCTATCATTCACATAAGAAATACAGTTGACTCACCTTGATCCGCATAGAACTCCTCACTTCACTGCCTCTTGTGGCAACAATATTGCGAAGAAGCTGCATTTGTTCCTCGTTACCGGGTTCAATCTGAATGATATCTTCTTGCAAAGTAAAAACACGAGACTATTGTAAAATTGAATCGTTGAGCCATTCACTCCACACTTTTGCGCACTCCGCGCACCACCACACTAACTCGACACACTGCTGTGAAATTTGAGCATGTTGGCTTACCACAGCGAGTTGGCAGCAGCTACACTCTACACCTGTACCCCTAGCACAGCACACTAGCTCTAGAAACACACTCACTATAACGTGCTGGAGGCTCTCTAGATTGCATGGACGAAATTCGATCCAGACTAGATTCCCGCCTGTCCATTTAATGAAAAATAATAACTCAATAAGAAATTAGAGACTTTCAATAAGAAGCGTCGCATTTTACTACGCCAACTCCTTCTTGACAGAGTTGAGCTGAAGAATGTGTTTCGCTAAGGAAGGGAGCTCACTCCGCACGCGACACTAGCACTGGCCACAGGAGTGTTGAAGCAAATTCCATTTCTCTAGCACAGCTGTGCATAACATTTGTCGTTATTATGTAGCATCGATGGTAAGTGACCCTTGATAAACCTAATGTTAAAATAACAGTAAAAGTAAGTAAATCACATTCGCAGTCAGCAGTTGTTAGGCCCAATCAACACACACTCTCACCTTAGCCACATGTCGCATCGCTTCTATATCGAGAAGGAACAGAGACCACCCATGACATGGGCGCACTCTAGCATAAGGCAGTATTGTAAAGATCGATTTATGAGCAACACTCCCAGTTCACAGTCGAAGAACATGCCCCTCGAAAAACTTCCTGCTACGCTGGTCCTGACACACGATTTGCCCACACTTGAATATTTCTGGTACCCAGTCCGGGCAAACCGAAGTCAGCAGCCTTCCGAGGTATACCCTCGGCGAGCGAAATTGCGCACATTTCTTATCTCCTATCAACAACGTTATCCATTGCTCCGATCATCGAGACATGCAAACTGCAACGACTCTCCAACGCAGATCACCGCCCCCGAGAAGCTTGCATCACGCAGACGCGCCACCCAGGTGGTGAACGACGGCGGTACCCTCAATGTCCCGAGCTTAGCAATTCATTCAAATATTCGAGACGAGCTAATTTACTTGGCACACTTGGGAACCGTTAAGGGTAACAGCTCGGGATGCTCACTATTCTACGTCGTACTCCACTCACTGCTAATAGTTGGCCTTTATTTCCAGCATTTCATCACTTCTCTTGCAATCTCTCCACACACTCTCTTCCGCATCACACCCGCCCCGCGCTGCCAGTCGCTCCACTGTGGAGCCTCTACTTGCTCCAGTTTCAGGCTCTGGCATAAGCCCTTATAGCATTGTCCGCACGACTAGTTAGAAGAGTACAGATGAGGATCGCCAACAGTCCGCACGTTGCATACACGCACAGCCTCAAACACGCGTCGAGCAATCAACGGCTCCTCATCACAAACGGATCAGTTCTTGAAGAGGCATGAACCACTGGCAGAATTGCGACTAGATGAGGCCGCCCAGCTTTTTGTCCTGTGAGGCAAATGTGGTCAAAAATGTGAGGATTGCCAGCCTCGAAAAAACTCTTCTGTACACAATTTTCAATTCAATGAAAAAAATAGCTCGTATATGAGGAAGAATTATGAGCAAATAACTCTATTGGAATTCATGGTTTGGGAATGACTTGTGAGTGGTTACTTTACTCAAAAGAATTCCAAAAGTGACTTCCCAACAGCCAAGCTCTCGCACTTCATAGACAACAATGTAAACAGCTGGTTTTGTTCTTAGAGTTAGCTGGAGTACCAATACAACTTTTCAAAGAGAGAGTTATATCCAACTCTATTATTTACGGATTCTGAACTGGAATAATGGTGTTTTTTCTAGCATGTTCCGGAGCGTTCCTTGAGCCAAACGAGAAGATCTACGCTTGCTTCAGAAGGATCTACAGAGATTCGAGATGTAAAAATACTCAAGGGGGGGGGGAACCGGTTCCTGTACCCAACATTCAAACACCCAACTATTGGAGGTAGAGGGGGGGCGGGGGATAGGCATTCTACATGTATAACGCTTCACGCTTCTTTTTTCTTCCCATCTCTCTCTCCGCATCACCCCCACTCGCACAACACTCAGCGCGATCCTACACGAGGAGACGCAAAAATCGCATTGTAGCCGATGTGTTAGAAAATGTGTGTAAACCTTAGAACTTACATCCACAGCCTTGATCAGGTGATGGAAGGTTTCTTGATCTTCTTTCGACAGCTCTTCCAGACCAAGATGCTCGATATGCCTGAAAATTATATGAAAAATTTCTGAGGAACTGATCCATTCGGAGGACAGCTAGACTCCGCTAACGCCCTACTCGAAAATGTAGCGGAAGCACTGGATGTCGAGTTTTCATATTACACTCCTTTTTCTTTTCTCATCCGTAAACAATCCTCCGAAGAAAACACCCATCTCACACAACGCGCACATCAATCTGCTCGCATTTGTAAGTCAGACGAACTTTTCGAATGCAGCCACAAATTTTCGGTGCTCCTTTTCTCGCTGCGTAATCGATTGGAGCAGCATGTTAGCTTGGCAATAAGATTAAATTTAGAGATGAAGGCAGTAAATATCAGAATCTTTAACTGAAGGCGCTACAAATTAGAAGCTTTACTAAGCATAGCAATCCGTCATACTCTTGACTCCCGCAAAGGCTATTCTTCTGAGGCTAATCAACAACATCAAAATGGCGCAAGGAAAAATAGATACTATTAGTTGGCCATTGGAAGGTGCTAGGATGTAAAAGCGCTGGTCAGCCTTGTGAGAATGTGCCATGTCGTCATCGTCACACTTGACTTGCGCCGTGAATTGGTCAAGGGCCAAAATTGCGAACAAGTTAGGTATGATCTAGAAAAATGGATAGCTGCTGACTAACAATGACCATAATTCCACTAACATTGCCACTCCCATGCAGTGCCTTAACTATACTGCAGAAATGGAACAGTGTGTGTGGTTCGGCGAGCAAACTTGTGCTCGGTCCTTGCTCGGCACCACCGAAGCCTTCCAGCCAGGGTCGGTCCTATCGTTGCTACTTTTCGAAAAATTTTTTACGACCCCCCTCCCCAAAGGTGGATTTGGTACGACCCCCTTCTCGACCCTCGACCACCATATTCCTCGCTATAGTATTTCATTCTGGTATCACTCGACCCACAAACTCCCCCACTTTTTCCTCCAAAAATGCCGTCGAGCGGGGGGTATATAGTCACTCTGAGACCGTAAGCCTTCCGTCCGCAGCATAGACTCCTAGCGGACAATCACAAATGTAGGGGGGGGGCATATATACGCGCGCTGAAACGGCGAATTTTTCTCCCATGCGCTCCCAACTCACCTAGCCTACTACTCGTGAAAACTCCACTTTCACCACAAACTCACATGTACTTTCACGCGACTGAAGCGGATACGACCCCCCTCCTATAAACTCAACCAGGTACGACCCCCCGTTGTTACTAGTAACAACGTAGGATTGACCCTGGGGGGAACTTACCTAGTGAAGAGACGGGCGGACCCCTAAGGGTAAGGTCCAACTCACCATTTTCATCGCCGGGTATATCCCGGCGATCTAACATGGCTTTCCCTTTAGCGCAGCAATTGCTATATGTGTGCCGAGTGATTAGATAGCAGCGAGAGCGTAGAGCGCAGCCATGAGAGTTGCATCAACGCGAAAAACAACGGGAAAGGAAGGGGTCCTATTTCTCTGGTCCCTGACGTTTCACATAGCTTCTTCTCATCCCTGCTCCGCTGACCACACCCACCCTTATTTCCAATAGGCTACCTTTTCATTATAAAAGCCGACTTTAAAGCGAATTCACAATGCCCTAGTACTCAATGGAAATCAACTGTGAGGTGCGCCTCAAAAGATTGGTCACTGACAAGGCTGCTCTTCAAAGGCTGCACTAGCGCAGGTCTGCACGATGCTTTAGTTCACCTAGATGCTACTCAGTGCTATTCTTGTTTACTCAATAGGAAAGCAGGCAACTTACAGGGTTCGGTGAGCCGATCGATCGCTTCCAAGCCGCTGACCTGAAATCAGGATTCTGTGTCCCCTTCGGGATACCTAACAAATGAATAAGCACTTTGGTCGGTCCGTAAGCGACGTCAATCGATGTTTACTGATTCAGCGGAAGTTATTGTCTTTTGCTGACTACGACAAAATTTTGCGCTTGTAATCAATGTTTACCAACATTTCTCGGTCAGTCGGTTTAGTGAACGTCCAGTCATCAGCAAATATTTCCGAAGCAAGATCAGCTGAGACTGTGAAAAATCAACTAAATCACAAAGGCTTTTCGTAGGACGAAGTTTGGTGCACCGAATTTTTTTTTTCTGGGAGTTAAAACGGTTAACGCGAGGAAGTACGTGGTAGATTGTTTCGTCACATTTTTTCGGTTGTCTGGGATATCTATTGAAGTTCATATCTAGCTACAAATTGCATAGATATTTCGAATTTGAATTTTTTAATGGGTAAAAATAATTCAGTTTCTTGATTGGTTAGAGAAATTATGTTGAGTTGTTTACACAAAGGGGGGGAGGGGAAGTTGATAATAGATGATTTCCATATTAAGCCAGGCAAATTTAGCCCTTTAGCCCCAGACCAAGTTAGGGTAAAAAGCTGGAGCAGGGTGCACGAATTAAGTTTTTTTTTTCCACCGAACGACCTTCTTCGGCAAGGAAATCCGATAACCCAAGCAAAAGTTCCTTTCTTCGGAGAAATCTTCATACTGTAGCTCAAAATCCTTCTCTTCACTATGCGGTACCAGATGCCATTAAAGATGAAAAACAAAGAAGTTGTGTTGGAACGAAACTCGTAGTTTCAGAACACCCCTGTGCAAATTTAGAATTTTCACTGTCCACACGAATTATTGCACCGAAGCTACCCCTCCTCCCTGCCCCTCCTTCCCCACCACCTTACGCAAACAGCGTCAGCTACATTTTGATGGAATAGAACAGCTTTCCGACAGAAATTACAGATGACAAATAATATTATGAGGTGGGACTCACCACTGACGGAGGTGGTGGTGCCTGCCGTTTCGGCCGGTTGACTCCTCTGGAGATTCGCCCTGAATATAACACGATCATCAAGGGTACTTCAAATAGGCAGCTCACGTCGACTGACTCCCACCGACCTCGGTTTTCTTCGACGAGTATCCGATGAAACTCATCCGCTTCTTGTGGATCGTAGAAATTCAGACCACAAACATCGCGTGGGAATGACTCCATAATGAATGTAAGCAAGTGCTCGTCACTTGTCCGTTCCGTCTCAAAGAACGCTGATCTAAAGGCCCATAATTGGCAAACTGTCTTGACGTGATTTCGAACCAAAGAAAGAAACAAAGTAGGACAAATATCAGCACACAATATATGTTCTTCTGCCAACTAGGTTTGTTAGGTGGAAAATTTATTAGTGCACTGGCTTTTTGACGAGATCGTCTTCCTCAAGGAGTTACCAACCATAGTATGTAACTACCGGAGTGGAGCTATTCTACTCTTGCGGTGGCTGGACTGGGCCTTTGTGGAAGATGATCTTGTCGAAACATCAAGCACCTAATAAAGTTTCCACCTAAGAGGCTTGTTGTCAGAAGAATAAAATTATTACCCTAAAATCCCATAGATAAGAGCGGTTTAATTTACCGGTGAAAAATGAATTGGAATGAAATTGAAATTGAATGCAGTCACCCCTCTAACTTGATGGATGGATAAATAAAAATCGGAGAAGAAGTTTAGAAGAAGCTCCGTCCCTCAACTCTAAACCCCGCCCACTTAATAAACAATTCATATAGAAAAATAGCGATTTTAACGGAATTTCTGCCGGAATCTCTCTAGAAATGCCGGAATTTGATCTCTGGATAGAACTTGAAGAGCCCATTCGATCAGTAAAATTCCATAGATAAGAGCGGTTTAATTTACCGGTAAAAAATGATTTTGAAAAAATATTTTTATTTTTATTTTATTTTTGAAAAAATATCTATGGACCGCTCTTATCTATGGGATTTTAGGGTATTACAATAATGCCGAGATTCTACGAAGAGAGAAGATGGAATCAGCATAAAATTATCCGAACTCAATTTTCACAATTTCTCAGATTAACTCTGTTCAAATAAGATTTTTTGGGAACTTGGAATTTCTTCAATATATATCCATTTTCCTTTTTGCACCGCCACAAAAAACGTTTTCAATGAAACTCTGATCGCTGAGTGTGAATAGGTGTTATGAATCACGCGGCTGTGATGACTATTTTGGGATACGCCACGTATCCGAGTTCTTTTGGAAATCGCACAAAATGGCAGTACGAGATGTGCATTGCTCAGAAGTGAAATGATTTCAAGTACAGCAATGAGAATTCATCACA
>MU884180.1:0-16327 GCA_036418205.1 Ostertagia ostertagi | reverse complement strand
TCCGGAAGAATCTAGCTTTCTAAAATTAACGAAACTGCTTTGGCTTTTTGTACGCTCACTTTTGCCTCTGGATGAGTCACCCTGTATTGACAGGTCGTATGATTATTCTATAAGTTCACTGAAATCATATGATAGGCTTTTTAATGAAGTTATTACGATTGCACTCTAACTGATGGCTATTGTCAACGAATATTTCATCATAGGTGGCCCACGGTTTTCGGTTTGATATTTATGCCGCTTATTTTTATTCCTCCGTATTAATCAGTCAATGACCTATCATATGGATGCTGGGTTATAGGCAGAAGCCTTCCCTCAGGCTGGAACGAAACCAACCTGCGCCTCGTTTTTTCCGGGCCGTGCCTTGTTCAACACCACCGGGGCACCGCTTCATCTCAACCCACTAACATACGTACCTTCTTTATCGGGTGCCCAGAGTCTCAGGCCTTCTGTCAACCGTGAGGCTTGGCGGTTCAGCGTTTTGTAGTGATGTCTGGGAGCTCTCACAAGTGCACACTATCACAGCATCTCCTCTTTCTTTATCTTCTTCAAAAGGCTTAGTCCCAATAAGACACAAAGTGTGTGCTTTTCCAGCTACGCTCTCACCCTTTGGTTGACAGAAGCCTTGTAACCGGTGCACAGGTGCGCGTGTACGCTACAGACTTCACAATACAAGTAAGGACACCCTTCAAAAAATGCACTAGCTTTCTGTCAG
Organism: Ostertagia ostertagi; assembly: GCA_036418205.1. Classification (NCBI taxonomy): domain Eukaryota; kingdom Metazoa; phylum Nematoda; class Chromadorea; order Rhabditida; family Trichostrongylidae; genus Ostertagia; species Ostertagia ostertagi. The sequence goes on along the minus strand of MU884180.1, from coordinate 15,615 downwards.
CGGAATAATTGGCTGGTTGCGGTCGTATTCTACAGCGCAAATCTATTCAACCACTCCTCCTGTGCCGCACACAAAAGTTGGCAGGTGTTTGGAAGCACAAACGAGTTATACTGTCGCATACACCGACCAGTCAAACAGCAATCCCATGATTTTAACTGTCTGACAGTGTGATGCTCCGTAGACCTTTTCCTGTCCTAGAAGAATGGAAAGCTCACCTGAGTGGTTTTCCTCATCCGTTGCAGCGTACTGCTTCCTCGTAGAATTTGTGAATGAAAACTTGTGCAACAGTGAAACTTAGCACAAAATGGTCATGCTGGGTGGAACAATCTACAGTAAACTACGCGGCGTAAAAAGATGTGCCACGAATATGACGCGATATCAAAATTATGGTAAGGATGCTCCAGCAACTCAAGTGGCATCCGATGCCTAATGCTGTTCGCAGAATCTCGAAGAAGTTACCGTTCAGGAGATGATTTCGTACTGACTCACCACCGCAAACATTTGTTTATGATGCAAACAGTTGGCAATGCACGGCGCGCCAGCATGATTCAAAAAAGATCACTCTCTGTTCATCTTCACGCCTGTCGGGTGAATAGACCATGGTTATTGATTACACATCTCTTTAACCATCAGCTAATAGTAGAGGAAATCCTGAGGAGCTGGAACGCTAGGCACATTATAGAAACTATCAAGGAGGTTTAAAATCATTCGAGAGGCAGTTTTACTTTCCCAATGATTGATTTGTTTTTTCTGCGGTAAAACATCCTATACCTGACAAGTTCGGCCCACCAGTTCGGCCATGGTTTATCTTTAGGGCAGACACTTCGCAAATATGACATACTAAGTTATGATATTCTTCCCAGCAACATAGCTCCTCCAACAGCGTCCATCACGTCGTTGAACATGGCCCACCCTAACACCCCACCCCGCCACTAGAGCGCCAAAAGTTCACCGAGCGAGGAGAGAATGGAGTGTGGGTAAACTTGGAATTTCTTTGCATGTTTCTAAATTTACATCCTCCAACTCCTGAGAAAGTTACTGCTTTTCACGTCTTTATAGAAATATGAATGGCCGCTACAAAATCACAAAATACTCCTCTACGTTGGGAATTTTCAGCGGCGTAGAATTCGAGTTCCCATCAGTCATTTTTACTCTGTTGATTTTTTCTGATTTTAGGAAAGAGAACCTTCCAGCTCTATGGAAGCCATCGCAGAACGGCGATAGCATGGAATGAGGAAAATAAGCAAGAGTCGCAAAGTCACTGCAAGGATGCCGGTTTAGAGGCAAAATATTTTGCCCCAGGTGGATTTGAGAGCCAATCTCTCCCTTTGCGGCGGCTATGTTTATAACCACATATACACAAAAGAGAGACACATTTACCATTGACTTTTCAAATAGTTATATCTATCACGTCCTCTCGATATAGATCCGACTAATACTAATAGGCTCATTAGTTTATACATACGAGTGAACTATGGTAAACATACCACTGAAAGTTGAATTGAGGTGAAACAATGCACTGGTAGTGTAATCGTCTGCCTAGAAAGTGGAAAATGCAGGCTCGATTCTCGCCTGGTTTACTCCGCCAGTAATCCAACTTTCGTCATAATTTTCGTATGGCGAGCTACAGCCGAAAACAACAGACAAGCAAATCAAAGGCACACAAGAAAGGACTTTCGAATTCTGCTCAATTGGCCAACAGAAACACGTCGTTTTTTCAGTCTTGAGTTATGGTATCTTGCGGGTATTTTGGTTGTGGCCAAAACCTTTAGTTCATTCAGTACTCACGTTTTAACCAGAGAAGTACCAGGCAAGCAAAGGCCACTTGTTAAGCAAGCTACATGCAGGAAATATGAGAAATATCCACTGACTTTGTAAGCTTCAGTACATATACACATTTCCTTATTAGGTTCCCACTTGGTTTTCCACTGAGCTCGGTAAACGGCTGAATTTGCCAAAAGCTCAGCTTTTGTGTCAGTGTCTAGACTGCCCCATATTCAACTATTTCAACTGATTCAACTTTGTCATTTATATGAAAATGGGACAACGTTAGGACTTGACAGATCCCGGAAGGCGATGACGGTAATTCGCTTTGTTTCCCCCTTGTGCATAGACGTTGCGTGGGTTCTTAGGATATTATTCGTCCACTTCGTGACGACAGAACATCGCCAGCAATCTGTTTACGTATGTGGCACTAATTGGAGTTGTCAACAAGCCTACATTGACAAAGCAGACTTAGATTATCTTGTTATTCGCCATAGTGAATTGAGTGCAAAGATTAGACTGATCACCCTTAGGTCATAATATACGACACCTTGCGGTTTGCTTGCTCCTCGAATGCGGAATATGTAGACACACCGTCCGTCAGGAGTGCTCTGCAGAACGGTTTTTCGTGCATGTCTTTTCTTCTTTCTCAGAAGGAAGCGAACGATGATGAGCTAGAGAGCTTTTCTTTCGAATATTCCCATTCTCCAAAACTCACGACTTGAAACCACTCAAAACATTAATATTTGAAGAGCACCTATTGTGTCGAGAAATAATGCACAGCGAATGTTGGTGGATGTTTCTGCCAGTCATCTATGATCATGCGTTCCTACGACCGGCGGAACGTGTGATCGAAGCGATTGCGTGTAGATCGATCCCTACTAGTTATGGATTCACTTCACGATAGAAGCAGGGTGAATATCGGTCGAGGAAATCCTCGACAGGGGGGTCGTACCTGTCGGGCTGGGTCATGGGGGGTCGTACTCTTTGGGGTCAGTAACAGCAGTGGTATCGTGGTGCAGATAGGTAAGAGGGTATAGCGCAGCAGAAAATGAAAATATCCTGAAAAAACATGATATTAAATTTTCTTTGCAGGTTCAGTCGCTCCATTCCTCCACCTTCATGAGAAGGGCGTATTTGAAGGCAGTACAAAGAATGAAAGTGCATCCGCTGCAAAGGCACCTCCTCTGCCTATCGCTCGCTCCTTCTCCCTTAATACCTCGCTGAGAATGACACTGTTGTTAGGGACCCTGTCGCAAAAACGACAACCGTGAAGGAAAAGCCTGGGCAAATGAAGTTGTTCTTAGGTTGTAGGAGTTACGAAATGCGTTTACTACAATGCAGCTTCTGTCAACTGGTCATGATCATATGACACCTTCGAATCGATTCTGCAACTTCGAGTGAGGTCGGATGCATGGCCTATACTCAGACAAAATTCGATGATGACGATTGCCCCTTTTCCTATTGCTTATGTTGGGAGGATGTTTTCTAGACCCATTTCAAGCGTTGCCAACAATTACACTTGCAATGGTGAAGAAGGGAGCGGCTTTTTGAGCGGCCGAGAATCATCCTCGATAGATCCTCGACGCAAATATCTCTAGAAATGTGAGAAGAAAGCTAAGAAGACCATCAGAAAGCGCAAACCTTCCGCTTTCCAAAACTATCTTCCCTTTTTCAGGATCTTACGACATTAGAGAGATATTGCTTTTGAAGTGGCAAAAACTCGCATGAAAATTTCAGCGTCCTCGACGTTTACTCGACGAAATTTGAGAGACCCTATCTTTCTGCATGGAAGGCTTTCAGAGCAATTTCAATACTTCTTGGAAACGCGAAATCCAGCTCTATCTAACCCTACCTCAAACTGCTTCAAAGGTTATGAAATGGAGGAATGCAACCTTTTCATCGAGGGTGTAGATTTCGACGGTTTTTTTCGGGATTTCAGCAAATCTGACCCAGTGACAATCGCGCCGCAGCTGCCGTTGAATCGGCCTGATTGATACACTCGGCTGTTTTCGATATACTCAAGCAAGAATCAAGATTGAATCGCAACCCCGTGTCTTCAGGATTTCTGTGCATTTCTGAACGAACCTCGCTCGAGCCTGTGCTGTGAAAGTTGGTTAGATATGACCGCCCTCCCGCTACTCCACTCGTCTAGATATTGCTACTTTTATTAAATACTATGAGTGACTTCCCCTAGCTGGTCATTTTCACCCTTATACCTTTACACTAACGAGGGAGGTCGTTCAAGGCGTGGAGCGCTTTCTGAAAACGGTTGTTTGCATGGTGTTATGGGCGTGTACACTAAATACAGAACTATGGTTCCATTTCCGCTAAATGGCCTTTCTGAATGCCAAAAAAGGAGTGGAAATAATTTAGCCTGAAACTGCAGTTTTTACACATTCAACGTGGTGTGTTTCATTCATGGCGTGGACTACTTGCGTAATGGAGGGTCTTCGTAAGGTGCGTATCGCAAAAACAACGTGAAATTTGGTCAAAATGGACGTTCCGTGGGGGGTGATGGTCTGCGCAGTGTTACTAAAGAGCTTGTGGAATGTTTATAAAAGCATTTGGCCATCAGCTTCTAGTAGAGTCGGTGGTGTAGTGGTTAGCACCGTGGATTTCAATTGGCACGTTTGGTCTGTGTTGGTAATTCGAATCCACCAAGGCTTCGTGCCTTTTGCATTTTTTATTGGCACTTCAGGATTGGCTCCAAATAGCACAGGTGCCAAAATGGATGTCTTATTCAAGACCAGAACTATTGATAACCCAGATTAGGTAAGTTTTCACCGAAAGCAGGCAAAAAAAGTTGTAAAATAGCGCCGGATAGCGGCGGCTCCCAAAAACAATGCAACAATGAACACTGATTCACCTCTGAACAAGCTGGCCAACGTTTCGAAAAAATGCATCTTTGACCTAACTTTGAAGATTTGCACCAGACATAAAATCTTCAACTACTTCCCATTCGCACGGAGGCTTATGTATTCGTAATCAGGTGCCCTGATTACGAATACAACATTCGTTTTCAGCTCCGACATCATTTCGGACCCCTATGACGTTGTTCGACGGCACGTTGGTGAAGTTTTTGCGTCACAACTTTCTCTCACCAGTTTTTGGTAAAAGCCCACTTGTAAGGGTTTTTGTAAGCCTAATTGTAATTATGACATCAATTGCTGGTGTTGGACGTTCTTCGGTGCCAATTTTGTGGCGTCAAATCACAGTGCAAAAATTTTGTCACCGCGGGGAATCGAACCAAGGACCACTTTCCCACCCTTTTTTGGCATTCAGAGGGCCATTTAGCGGAAATGGACCTACAGTTCTGTACTCCAAGCACATCATGAAAAAAACTGTTTGAACATTCTGAGCGCTCCAAAGCGCATGCGCCTCCTCCCTGTAACCTGAACAGACGCCACTATAGCAATAGCTCGGGTATTAACCCTACTGGCAATCTTATCGATTAACGGAGTGGGAATCCGGAATAGGATATCCGGTGAAAACGCAGAAAGCGATGGTACAAAAGGGATCCTGACAGCGTTCAGCAGTGGCGTAGGATCCAAGGTCCATCGGATCGTCCATCCTCTTCATTGCCGTGCGCTTCAGTCTTAACTTCGTGCTGCCTGAGTCACCATTGCTATAATCACAAGGGATTCATGGTTCCAGCATGCTTCAGCTTAGAACTATTATAAATTCATTATGCTCCCTGTGTCTAGACCCAAGACCTTATACTAATCTGGCTCTAGTGTACCTATTGGGCCCTAGTCGCTGACAATGAAAATACTGCGGAATCTGGCGACGATTTGAGTCACTTAATGCAAGGCTTGACGCGTATCTCGCGGGTTTATATTACAAGAAATCCGAAGAGATTTTTGGCAAAGTTCAGAAACATCGGAGGACGAAGCCGTGTAAACGATAACTTAGATAAGGAGCGAAAGCACCTTTTGTCCAAGACGTCAGACTGGTGCATTCGCGATTCAAAGATAAGTAGCGAAAGCACTTTTGTCTTAATCGTAGCGAGCGTAAACTGGTGCATTCACGATTCAAAGATGGCTCAGGCCTCGACTACGTACATACAAAATGAATGTGGTTGAATTAGTGCCTTTCCACACCAGTAATCCTTTCAGGCACACTTCCTAGCGTAGCGTTATTTAAGAGAGTTCTAAGAGCTGTATCGCTTCTAGTGCTTAGAGACAGGAACTTTCTACTTTTACAGCTTTCTGAAAGCACTGAAGACATTGCGCTCATTGTGTTGCTTTAGAGGGCCTGTGCAATGCGGAAGGCAAACGCTGCGTTTTAGCACAGATGCACCTTTCTCTGTCACTTATATTCTGTTCAACTTTGTATCACAATTTCCGTAATGGAGCATTTTCGACTAATGTGATCGCTAAGACCACGAAAAAATACACAGGAAGAAAATAAACAGAATTTCGTGAATAATCTCTGCTTAGAATAGCATACGAACCAATTGTGTACCGCGGCGTTTTTTGGCCGGCCAGCCTGGCAGACTTCGATGTCTGAGCAATCGGATATATAACTTCGTATAATGTATGCTATATTATATTTATTACCGTACTATATTATTACCAGTTGGCGCCGCACGCATTGCGCGCGCAACACAGATCTGTGGCGAATTTTGATGGTGCGACGAAAAATTTCAAATTTGGCTTGATACAATACGAATATCTGAATTCTCCGCTAAATTCTATGCGCTCTTTCTTCGTCAACCATTATCCTATTTTTCTCGGTCCTCGGCCCGGACAATAAATCTCGTGGCGAACTCCGTCTACTTCGGTGCGTGCCCTGCCGACCAATACAATACCGCCCCTAATTTTTGTTCAATCGACGAAATGTGATACAACTTTCCGTAGCAAACCGTCGTTTTGCTGTAACTTATGAAAATATGGCGCAAATGCTATAAAATTTATACCATCGGATAGCACTGGTCATGACGAATCTAAAGATATAGCGAACTCTCAATTTCCTCGAAACCTTCGGCCTTATTTTCAAGGAAACGAGCGATTGAGTCTCTTCTTGCCAATAGCAGTACCTGCGGTCATAACACCATTGCAAACCCTCCAGTTCGACTAGGAAATTCAAAACATGTATTCCGAAGCTGGAAATGTGAACATTTTCGAAACAGCTTGCATTCGCGATCATTTTGGTACCAATCTTAACGGGATTTCAACAAATTTCAATTGTAATTTTAAGTTTTAGTCTCCACTCTCTTCGGGATGTGACGATTATTCGAGGCCGTTGAACCCTTGTCCACGAAACTGAAATCTAGACATCTCTGCTCAATTACGTATAGTTTTAAAAGTTTGTCGACGTCAGTCCTGCCCAAAAACGGTCCCTCGATGGATGACCTCCTCTAATTACGTCGACTAACTGGCCACTGGACTGGATCGATCTGGTCCTGTAGTATACTGGGTCGCTTACCCCATGCATCCTGACGGTTGAGATTCACACAGTGATGTGCCAGAAATCCATTCGGTTTACCTGTTACTTAACTATGAAACCATTATGAACGATTCAGCTTTTAATGGTGTTGCTTGATTATCAGGCGGCAGTCAGAATAAGCTGACTTTTAAAGTTTTTGGGAATAGTTTCGAATTTAATTCCATAAACAGGTCTTATAGGTGAAATCTGAAATACCCCTCGTATGTGCTTAGGCCACGAATGCAGTCCCCACTCGCTACGAACGAGCTGGCAAAATTGAGAACAGGCGCCGCGCATTGTAGTACTTCCATGCAGGATCGTAGCGGTATTTGAATGCGAGTTGGCCTATACAACTTGCAGAGGTTAGCCGATGTACAAGTCAGTGTTTCTGTCCTCCTGGACAAGTTTGATGCCAATCCACTGGCCAGTGATGAAAGGCCCGGTTGACCCGGTCGCCGTAGAGCCCAGTTTTTGATTCCAGGACATTCGCTGTCGTTGGGCAATTAAGTTGGAAAATACTGGATTGAGAATCCTAATTACTGGATCATGGAGGATATAAACGAAGTCAGATTCAACCAGGGATCCGAACTGAGTCAAGATACCAAAATAAAATAATAACTAAAGCCCAGTAGATCTTCAAAAGCAAAATCCCGTGGGACTCAACTCACTTGAAGTTTCACGCAAAGTGTCCCTTAAAGGGGTTACGAAGAATTTATGAGATTAGCGAAATATTGTGCAAAGTGTGGGACTCTTCGAAAAGATGGAGCCCATTTCAGTGTTTCAAAATGCGTTGAGTTTCTTTCTTCCCCCCATAGATAGAGATAGAGATTCTACCTGAAGAATCAGAATGCTCCTGAGTTTTAGGATTACCAATGAACATAATCGATTTGTTCAATTGACGCTAAATAACAGCTGAAGAAATTGGGGAGAATAATCATAAGGCTTTATATAAAGTAGATTTTGGCACTTCACTATGTGCATCTTAACCGGATGCATGCGGTAAGCGATCCAGTATGACTACAGGACCAGATCGATCCAGTCCAGTGGCCAGTTAGTCGACGTAATTAGAGGAGGTCATCCATCGAGGGACCGTTTTTGGGCAGGACTGACGTCGACAAACTTTTAAAACTATACGTAATTGAGCAGAGATGTCTAGATTTCAGTTTCGTGGACAAGGGTTCAACGGCCTCGAATAATCGTCACATCCCGAGGAGAGTAGCCACAAAAACTTAAAATTACAATTGAAATTTGTTGAAATCCCGTTAAGATTGGTACCATGTTTGCTCGACGAAGTTCAAGCTATTTCCGAAAATTCCCACATTTCCGTCCCTGCAATGCGTGCTTTATGCGACACGCCAGGTCCACTCGCTCATCGCGCCAGAGCCTCAAGCAAAGAATCTCCCAATTCGCCCCTCCGCTTTCCCTTGCAAAACACCCTGGCCGCCGCGGTTTCGAAGAAACTTGAGCAGCTCTCGCCTACACTATATCTTTAGATTCGTCATGACCAGTGCTATCCGATGGATATAAATTTTATAGCATTTGCGCCATATTTTCATAAGTTACAGCAAAACGACGGTTTGCTACGGAAAGTTGTATCACATTTCGTCGATTGAACAAAAATTAGGGGCGGTAATTTCTACACTGCGACGCATAATCTTAGTTCCACCTACAAATTTCCCAAAAACTAGAATTTGGAGATGTTTTTGAAAAGGGCTCTACAGACAAATTGTGACACATGCAAATGCGAATCTGAATATTATCACGGAAATCCAGTTTGAGAAAGCAAAATTTTTATCCTCATTTTTTCGAAAATACCCGACTTGCCTATGACGCAAAATCATAGTTCCACCACATGTTTCTCTGCTGCATTTTGCTTTTACCCAATCAAATTTTGAAATTATTACCCACTCAAGTCCCTTAGCTTATAGCAAAGGCAAAACCGCTGTCGAACTTCCGTAAAAGGAAAACCCTAGCAAAAGAGACGCAGGAGTTGTTGAAGTGTCAGCTCACGCTAGAATTTGTCGGGGTGGCTTCATAACGAACAAGTTTCTCAATGCTACAGGATATGATTCTGGGAAGAACCCTGATTACTATCCGACCGAGATAAGCGCCGTATCGTGAGAAAATAATACGACTTTATCCAGACGGGTACGGAAATCAAAACTTCTTCAAAAGTTAGTGTCTCAATGGAAGCAGTTTCACGTGTTTTACAACACGCTCGTGACAGTCCATGTCTGGAGGATAAGAAATACGCTTTCAGTGAGAAGAAATCAGAGAGAAAAACGAGCCATTTTTCTTTGAAAGCTCAGCCAGTTCGAGTGAAGCGGTGGCATTCTTTCATTTGCGACTTTTGATTTGCGTCTTTCTTTCTCTTAACGTTTTTCTTTCTCAGATCGGTTTTCTACTTCGTAGCACACATGTATGGAGAAGAAAATGATCAGGAGGATGGTCAGAGGTTCCAAAATATCACAGATAAAAAAGTGTCCTCACTTCGCTCTACTTAGCAAAACTTTTTGAGAAAAATGGCTCGTTTTCTTCTCTGATTTCTTCTCACTGAAAGCGTATTTCTTATCCTCCAGACATGGACTGTCACGAGCGTGTTGTAAAACACGTGAAACTGCTTCCATTGAGACACTAACTTTTGAAGAAGTTTTGATTTCCGTACCCGTCTGGATAAAGTCGTATTATTTTCTCACGATACGGCGCTTATCTCGGTCGGATAGTAATCAGGGTTCTTCCCAGAATCATATCCTGTAGCATCCTTGAGAAACTTGTTCGTTATGAAGCCACCCCGACAAATTCTAGCGTGAGCTGACACTTCAACAACTCCTGCGTCTCTTTTGCTAGGGTTTTCCTTTTACGGAAGTTCGACAGCGGTTTTGCCTTTGCTATAAGCTAAGGGACTTGAGTGGGTAATAATTTCAAAATTTGATTGGGTAAAAGCAAAATGCAGCAGAGAAACATGTGGTGGAACTATGATTTTGCGTCATAGGCAAGTCGGGTATTTTCGAAAAAATGAGGATAAAAAATTTTTGCTTTCTCAAACTGGATTTCCGTGATAATATTCAGATTCGCATTTGCATGTGTCACAATTTGTCTGTAGAGCCCTTTTCAAAAACATCTCCACACGAACAGAAGAAACAACTTCAGAAGTGTGCTCGACTACTTTTCTCTTCGTTTTTTCCCACTTAAGTTTACGAAACACCTAAAAAAGTGGAAATACTTGCATAAATAGTGCAAAACTGCTGACGTCTACGAGAAAATCTTTCCATGGAAGCAGAATTAATGTAAGAAATGGCAAAAGAAGGTCATAGAACGTATTTTTAGATGGTTTCTGCAGCGTATGTGTGAAAGTGAAGTGCAAAGTGAGGACTTATTTTGGAGTCAATTATACAGATCTACTCCTGCAATGATTACAAAGCATCCAGGTGAAGAATAGGTACTATGCACACAGCAGCGTAATGTGGGTTGTGCAGGTGAAACTCCAGTTCAGGGAGGGGAGCACTCAGTTGTTTCTCCACTCCTCAACATAAGTATGAGAGCGTTCATGACACGTAATCGATCCATTCAAACTATATTTCTGATAAGATTCGGTGTAATTTGGGAGAAACCCCGAAATCCTCTAAGATTTCCTATGGTCCATGGAGACGGCCCTGGACCAGGAGAATGAACACCTCTGTCTAGGTCTAAGGGTAGAGGTGTTCCAGGGTGGAACCTGTGCAGCCAAAGGTGATGGGATTTAAGCGCCGACGTGGAAGAATGTATGTAGATACATCAACCACTATCTATCAAAAGTAATCTAAAAATGAGCTCGACATTACTTATATATCTTCATACGCGTTGGACAGCGCGAGGAGTGCTGCCCGGTGTGGTCATACGCATTGGCATGGAGCGCAACAGGCCAAATGTCCACTCATGGCTGTGAGCCGGACAACTCGTCCGTCCAGCACATATTCCGTTCCATTCCTCTTACCTTGGCATCAGGCCAAGTGAAGTCATCCTCTCTTTTCTCAGCTTTGGGACTCAGCGAGGTTTTGGAGACCCAATTATCAGATCGATCAGTTACTGAAGTCTAATAGTTGAGTGATGCGGACGAGTTGTCCGGCCACAGCAGGATGAGGCAATTGCGGCCTGTGCGCTCTAATGCCAATGTGATCGCGCCATATGACCGCCTCCCGTGCTCCTTGAGTGCTATCGATAACATAGCAATGGAGTGCCAGTCCCCCAACTTGAAGTTTCACCGGTTGTGCATGTCTAGTTCTAATAAGAAGACGAACAGTGGAGATGTTACCCAACTGCCTGAAGTTTGGCGAATGCGAGCGAATAAATAGTAACGAATCATCTGAAGTTGGGAGAAAAGGTGCCGAAAGATCACAGCCCTTCCTCCTCTCATGAAAATGAAGCTCAATATTGCTTACCCCCTAGTCTTTTTTTTTCAATTCTTTGGGTATTCCTAGCGTGTAGGGATGGCCTGAATTGACTACGACTCATTTATAGAAAGGATCTGAACTTCTTCTAACTTTCCATACGTATTGGTAACCCCCTAAGTGGATTTTGAGTAAAACACATGGAAGTGTTGAGGTCGAGGAACAAAAACAAAAACGGTTTTAGTTTTACAAATAGAAAAGTTTAATCATATATAAAGCCATTAATCTTATTGGTAAAATTGATTAATTTTCAGTCGCTGCTGTTCCTATACTTTCGGAAAGATTTAGCCATCAAAAGGCCTAAAAAGATAGCCATTCTATCCGACGTGAGGAAATGAGTCCACACTTCATCCACTAACAAGTAAGTGACGTGCCTCACCGTTGCACCGTTGACTTATGCTTAACCGAGACCCTTATAAGATCGCCTACAAAGGATTGCAGAAATGAAAGGCAAATCATAAATGGTATACAGAAAACTGAAATACGGTCAAGCAATATAATAATAAGAGATGCAAAATGACTTTTTCTTTCTTCATATGCTATCGGGTTTTGCTTGCACGAAGCCCCGAAAGGTTATAAAGAATAAAATCGAAATTGAAATGATTACTTTGTCAATTATAGATCACCCGTGGGTTAATCGGCGGAGAATGGTAGAAGAACTACTGAGAAATGACGCGAATGTCTTGTAATGAACGTAATTTGGTCGGATGCCCCGTACGGCGTAAAGACCCTCTCAATAAACAAGTGTTAGGATGCTCGCAGGCCTATTTACTAGGCGAGCAATCGATAAATAGCAACCTGAAATATTTCACTGATGAAAAATAATGAAAAGAAGGCTCAGCAGAAAGGGATTAGAATGTGATTTTGACAGAAGCACTGTGGCTGCACATATTTAGCTCTACCCCGCGTCATTTCTCAGTAGTTCTTCTACCATTCTTCGCCGATTAACTCACGGGTGATCTATAACCTATTTACCTAACCACCTGATTTACCTACACCAATGGGCAAATACTTCATTACATTTTTTTTGAGTAGATTCAGCGAATTTCGTTGTAAAAATAAATAACAAACGGTAGCGCCCGCCCCATATTAAAGTGAAAAGGGTGGATGAGCAGACAGCAGGAATTATTTTATATTTTTTATTTATTATTGCAACCAAAGTACGCGGTGCAGGAATAAAAATCGCCACCTGATAGAATAACATCACGCGACGCGGGAGGGGGCGATGAAGGGGGCTAGTAGAACTACACGCTGCATAGCCGTCAAAAAAGAGCAGCATGAAGAGATAGCAGTTCACCAGCTAGCCCGTTACCTTGCGCCCGCCCGTCCCTTCCAATTTTCGTTGAAATCCCTACGGTCTTCCCAGAGCTCTTAGGCTATACCAACGATCCGAATGACACAAAGAGGTCTTGCTCTCCCTGATTCTGCATAGACCAGTTTATTCCATAACAAATATTTTGCAATCCATAAAGTTTTGTATTTACTTCCACTATCAGTTTCTAGAGGGGCGGAAGTGGTGTAGTGGCAAGTGGCACGCTCACCACGCGAGCGATCCGGGGATCAAATCCTGGATCGTGAAGTCGCCTCAGGCCAACCAGTCAGAAGAAGATAACAACAGCAAAGTTGAAGTGGATGCATTGTTTGTTAAAACGCTTAAAAAATCCTTCGCTAACACATGGAGCATATTTAACTGTCTAAAGGTCATGGTGGTTAATAGTTATCTTAATGTAACCTTGCACTACATAGGACGCTCAGGGACACCGAAAAGCGAGCGCATAAAATAAAAAAAATAAAAGTAGATGACGTATACGCGGCAAGCGGTTGTCAGTGAGTTAGTTGAGTGATTATGGTTAAAAACAGACTCCGTAAGGGGTAAAAGCCTGGATGGCACTCATCCGATCTGTTCTGAAGCAGCAACCCCAGATGAGTTTGTCGAAACAATCTATTCTGCGGGTGGGATAAAGTATCGCGGAGCTGGCCGTTATGCATGTCAAAGTGGCCCGCCAATGCGTTACGGCCTTACTTGTAAAGAGAATGACCATGCGCCTTCTGCGTCCTCACGCAAGGTGGGATTACGCCAACGTATAGGTCGATAGGTATAAGAGATTGGTAGCCTCGTCGCACTGATGTGGCCGCATTCAAAAAACTCTTCTAGACCCGTCCTTTCCACGCCATAACTATCGGTTGCGGTTACCCCACCGGGGGTTACTGCTTCGAGTATTTTAAACATATAGATCAGCAGATTGCTTCTGAGATTCAGATTGCTTTGATCTTCCAACAAGCAGAGGTAAATCATAAAAGTTGATGTTATGAAAAGAAGGAGGCAAGTTGTCGATGGTGAGAAAGTCAGGATTCTACAAAATTCATTAGAATGAAATTATTTCTATTGAAAAGTGAACTCTGAAGCAAAAGACGGAACAACAATCGAATTCATTGAGCAATTACCCTATTCAAAATGGCATTCTCCATAGAAAAACGTGGTGTTTGGCCTAACCATACGGCGGAATACACGATTATTTACCGAAACTCGAACTCGGCTGTTTGTGTGACGGTTATACTTGGAACAACATCGAATGTGAAAACATACACATGACTACTACTACGTGTTGACGACAACTGACCAACCAGTTTCGCATGCGAAAGCAGCGACGTTGTCGTTGTCGTCGAGAATGCCACTCCCATACGAAGTGCCAACGGAAACAAAATAAATGCCTTTGATGGACTAGGGGCGTACATTTTCCCATCCCTTTCAGCAACTGCCTTATAAGGAAATGAACGGCAGCTCATGAAGCCTTTCAACATCAATCTTTTTGTTCCAGAGAACCTCAAAACTGCAGAGTGCTAGGTGTTTACTGTAGCTCGTGAGCATGAAGGGATGAAGAGATAGCTGTGTTTACCCATTACACCCGATAAATAACATGGGATAGCAAAAACTCATATAACGACTTGAATCATGAAGGAATTAGAAATGAAATGTTCGACGTCGATCCTCCCACGCCGGAATAAGCCACTCATCATATTTCTGTCCAAAATAATAGCCGCATTGAATGCCACTCGTCTTATACAAGTGAATTGGCGCAAATCTAGTGCTTCTACCCTCCCAAACGAGTTTGTTATTAACTCATCAGCAGAAGAAAAGTTAGAGAGCTCAGTTGGTTTGGCTGGGTTTCGATCCAGGCCTTGACGTGCATCGCGTAGGTAAGTAAGCCGCGCCTCTTGGCACTTGACTACTTTTGACCTTTTGAACAATAGACCGGCACAATTTGCGCTGTCATATGAGCGCTGAGTGGTGAAGGTTGTTCGACTCGACATTTTCTAGCCAAAAATGAAAGTGAGCGCTTCGGACATCTTAAAGAGAAGCAACTCTACCAAGTTTCAACCACATTCCGGTTCAAAAGATCCCGCCATAAGGCTGCTTTCATACTTCGCGCCGGTGCGGTCGGTGCCGTCGGCGCCGACCGCACCGACAGTGCGAAGAGCGTCAATACGCGCTCTGGCGCATGACGCGTACGTTGGGCGCAGATCGCGCGCTCCGATCGATAATCCTGGTTTTGGTGTATTTCTTGTCTTTTTCGATGTTTTTTTTTGCGCCGTGTTGCTTTTATTCGTGTGTTTTCTGTTCATACTTATTCTTTTATGTCTTGATTCATACTTTTCAGTTGTTCCGCGGACGAGCGACTTCGTAGAACCCCGTCGTACTACCCCGTGTGAAAGTGGCTATACCGGGTGAGTTCATCATGAGCAATTTTGTTTATTCGAGTGAACTGTATGTTTCCAGTAGTTGCTTTCTCTTCGATACGATTTCCTGCTGGTGTGCGAATAATTAAATTACCAAGATCCGGCGGCCTTTCGCAAAAGCAACTACAGGAAACATACAGTTCACTCGAATAAACAAAATTGCTCATGATGAACTCACCGGGTCTTGAAGCCACGTTCACACGGGGTTGTACGACGTCGCTCGCAGGGTCAACCGTCACGTTGGACCGTTATTGGG
>MU884178.1:0-13272 GCA_036418205.1 Ostertagia ostertagi | reverse complement strand
ATCCTATACAGGGGGGGGGACAAAAAAGACATTTTGTCCAGGCCGCACCTCGGCTTTCCTTTCTTTGCAGAGATTGCCGTCGTTGACATAGATCCCCAAATGAATCGGATTTTCTTATGAAATGAAATGCGCTCTTCAATTCTAAGTTGGGAGCACACGCTTTGAGCTGAGCAAAGTGTGATTAAATCCATTTGAGTCTGGAGACAAAATGTCTTTTTTTTGCCCCCCCCCCTGTAATGCTAAATCCGGTCCCTCCAACTTCTTCTTCAACCCATTTCTTGAGTTTGACCCTCTTCACGACCAGTTGAAGGAACAACGAACGGAAATAAGAATGAAAAAAATCAAACGACGAAAATTTGTCCACTTGTCAATATGGGAGTTTCGAAGAGAGTGAAACTGGAAACCGCTCTGCCCTAAGCGGTCGTAATGCCACGAATCAGAAAAAAAACTGCACTTTGTAAGCTCGACAGCAATAAGATATCCCTTGAAATAGGATATTCAGAATAATCTATTCTACGACAGAATTATCGGTTAAAATTTATATTAATTGAAAATCCAACTAAAACTTTAGTGAAAATGAAGAAGTGATATTGCATAAGGATTTCACTTGTGCCGAAGCATCATTTTCCTATGAAATAAAAGGATAAAGGATAAAGCATTTGCCGTTGATCAATCCCTTTTTGGGATGCGGCACGCATTCTACTTCCATTTGTACATTCGTAGTGGCGTTTGAATGCGATGTGGCCTATACAATGACTTGCGGGGGCCAGCCGATGTTCAAGTCAGTGTTTTTTTCCTCCCAGACAAGTCTGGTACCAATTAACCGACCCCGGAGGGATGGAAGGCTTGGTTGGCCCGGGCGACTCACGACCCAGGATTTGATCCCCGGACCGCTCGCGTGGTAAGCGTGCCACTTGTCACTACACCACTTCCGCCCAGTGGTAATTTATAAAATTAAAACCACAGCGAAGGTGGCTTTATTTCTGCTTCTTTCTTTTAAAACACCGTTATCTTTTCGTGCAACTCTGTGGCTGCAAGCCTATTAGTAAAGCCGGCGTTCATGTCCTTGTGGGTGGGAGGTGGGACATCTAAGTGAGTGAGCTAATTGCCGTTCTTGGGACTAAGCCTTAGGGAGGGGAATGGATCATGGGGGAGCATGGTAAACAAATTTGTGTTCTCCCTGGTGTTTCTCCTTTGCAAGACATGAGCGTCACCAAAGCCTAAGGAATTACTGGGATTTGCTCTCGCAGGTTTTTCAAGTTCTCCAGTTTCTTCGTAGACAGTTGTCTCTCATCTTCGTTCCATGCCATCATTTATTAGTCCTCCTTTCATCCACATTCCACACCCATATGACAAATCGTTCACTGCCACTAAACCTTATGGAGATCTGTGTACAGCAATTTGAGTGGCGCCAAACTCATGATACAAATCAGATCGCGCTCTACACTGGCTGTAACGCCTTGGCAACCGATGGCAGAGAAGATCTTCAAGCCCAAGGGCAGAAATAACATGAAGTGTTGGTGAATGGAGTGGGTTTTGGCTGAATGTCAAGAAAACCGAGTTTCTGGGCTCTGAGGAGAGTCAGAGCTGATCGCGAATGGTCATGAGGAAATTACGAAAGAGCGGAGAGCCTTCGAAACGTGGAGATTGATCTAGCCGCTGATAGTAGCATGTGCCAGGCAACAAAGGCATGGATCAACGCAGCGTGGGAGAAATGGGGCAACCCACTGGGAATCCTTCCGCGATCGAGGTAGGTCAGAACAGGGAAGGAGTACCGGGCATCAGTTACGGCTGCGATGCTACACAGCAGCAAAAGCTGGCTCCCGAACATGAATCACGAAGGCAGCTTTTGTCAGCGGAAATGTGGATGTTGAGATGGGCATGTGGCTGGGCGCGACTGGGCGGCCTTAGAAAGGGAGGTTAGAGCGGTTCACGCAGACTGCCCCTGTCCAGCTGAAGGTACGGGAACAGCGTCTGCGATGGTATGGGCATGTGCTAAGGAGGCCACAGGATCATCCGATAAGGAACAGCGATGGACTTCGAAGTGCAAGGCAAGCGACCGCGAGGAGCCCCAAAGAAGAGGTGGAGAGACGTAATCAAGAAGGACCTAAGTGAGGTCACGGCCACGGCAGAAGATGCCCTGGACAGAGCAAAGTGGCGACGGCTGACAAAACACAGCGGACCCTGCGACTGCGCGGGACTAACGCAAGGGTGAGGAGGACCCCATGACTGAAGGTGCGCTGGGAATAAGGAGGAAGCAGACTTTTGGGGAAATTCTCCGCCTTCCTGCACCAATCACTGGAAATTAAGGTCAAATTTTTAGATTTTACCTGTGCATCTGTGTAAAGTAGCAAGTACGTGCTCAGTACGAAAATGGAATGCAAATAGAGTGGAGAATGGCGCAGACGATGGAAATATTGAGGGGAAATGTGATACTAAGTAAATAATAGAGCTACTTTCACATGAGTAATTCATTGTAAAGGAACGAAAATAAAAGGAAGAACGAACGAAATGAAAGGCGAAGCAAATGCATGGAAATGAGTAATGATTAAAACGAGGAGGGAATTAATTCACGTGTCTGCCGTGCTCAGATAGAGGAAAGAGTCGATATGCAAGAATGAGCCGATATAGGCAAAAACAACCCCCGATGGGATTAGTCGGCAATAAGGCAAAGCCAGAAATGCTTGCTGTCACGCATCATTACTGAAACATTCAACAGATTTACGACCACTTTAAGAATTCCTAAGAAAACAACCAGTAATTTTAGTCTCGTGGAGTGGAAAATTTACATTTATTCAGACATTCAGTTAACGAAGCTGTCAGTCCGGAAATTGCCCCTTTGCATGCCACAGGCAGGAGCGTGAACAGCACCCTGGAACATTTGCCATGTTTGCAGGAAGAGCTTGGAGAATAAAGTGCCCACATGGGTCCTAGAGGTGCTTCTCGTGTTTCCTCCACATAGAAGTGCTCCATGTAATCTCATCCCGAATCCCAGTGGATCGCCGTCAATCCCGCGATGTTGCAGGATCCGCCGATAAGGCGATACTAACACCACCTGCCATCTTTGAGCGCTAAAGCCACATGGCTGATTCTACAGCTTGCCCAATTGACCAGCGGCTGATATAGTTAATTACCCTCGGTAACTTAATCGTTCACCTATGGAAGCTAGAGAACAAGCATTTGGCGCTATTCAACACCTTTTTCTGGTGTGCCATGGTTAGTATTATATGTAGGGCAAGTTCTATCTACGCTCCCTCATTTACATGAGTCAAGAGAACCCTTCAGTTACGGAGCGCTGTAAGCAGCTCTAAGCAGCTGTAGCTTTTTCTATTATATTAGGTGGTTTAGAAAGAAATACGGATTTTTGGCCCTGTCTTCAGCAATATATCGCAGGCTCAAACTCGAACTCAAGTCATTTAGACAACAGTTGGAAACTACGCATCTTTCCTAAGAAGAAGCTGAATTAATGCACGAACTCATAATACAGGGACCGTAGGAGCGCAGATATCGGCGAACGTCTTTTTCACAGTGTCTCAATCGTATTTTTTCCTCCTCAAAGCTCTCGAGATGTCTGAAAAACTTGAAAGTTCGTGGAGTCCTGTAAGTCCTGTGGGTGCAATGTGAAAAGCAAAGCTGGATAGGTCGATTCGATTATATCTTGTGACACATGCGGAAGGATGCCTACATAGAAAATGTTTTTTTTTCTCTTTTTGGATAGGAACTCCTGTTTCCAGTGCCACTCCGGGAGTGATGGAACAGATCATGACACGTCCAAATTCACCTAATTCAGAAGCTGCGATGCGTGCGTGATTTCGGAGTTACGAAAGCATAAGCGTGATGATCACCTTGTGGAAATTAAGCTGTGATGATTTCTCGAAAATGGAAGCGGGAGGACGAAGTGCATCCTCATTTGAGAGAAGAAGGAAAAGAAATTTTTAAGAACACCGAAAACAGTGGCCTTCCTGTCCTATGTTGGAAAATTTGGGAACGAGACAGTGAGATGAAAGGAAATTGGTGCATATGCGAGAGGATGAAACGAGAAAGCACAGCAGGTAGAGACACGACAGACAGGTGATCCTGCCACAGTGGGAGGACAAACCAACAGCAAGGCATCTGGGGCCCTATAGGTCGTATCTTTGAGATTCTTGTCCACATTGCTACCATACTACGCACTACCTCTGCCCTTTTTTAAGCCTATTCGCACACCAACTCACAAATCGTGAGGACGCGCTGTACAAATAATGGACAAGCTCCGCGATGAGGGCAGCGAGCAAAAGAGGGTGCTAACTAGTTTGGGGCGGAGGGGACCTAGGGCGGCGGGCGTTTTAGTCCGCTTCTCTATCCGCGGTGGCTAGTATTTCGAAACTGCTAACGATCCGCGAAATAGTAAAGGTCCCGTGACAAGCTTCAATAGTTGCTGACAAGTAGAGCGGGCGCGGCGGTGATCTTCCCCCCTCCACACAAGTTAGCACCCAAAAGAGAGAGCGGAGCTTAACATCAATCTGCTCCGAAAGCATTTTCGCGGGCCATAGCGACTTTGTTTCTCATTTTAATGTAACACATTGCTTCACAAGAATGCTGGGTTTGTGAATCAAAACATTTGGCCCCAGACGGGACTCGAACTGACAATGCTGACAAGCTGTGGAATTACACCATGAAAGAGCTGAGTTGGAATGAAATGGTGCCCCGGTAGCGTAACTGGTAGCGCACTTGCCCGGAAAGCGAGAGGTGCGGGTTCGAGTCCCGTCTGGGGCGAAAGTTTTGTTCACAACCCAGCATTCTTGTGAAACATTCGCAAGGCGAACTGCGGCCAAAAACAACAGATCAAGCAAAAACAAGTAACGCATTTCATTAGTAATTTTTATTGCACCAGTTTGTTTCTTAATTTTTTCTCAACTTCTGGTCAAAAGGTATGCCTCGGTGACCGGCGAGCGATTACCACCATAATCTCCCCACCCAGTAAGTCTCTCAAACTTTCTATCGATGCGGCATTCATGTCGGTTTTAGAGTCATAGGAATCCCACACATTCCGAAATCCCAACCAGACTATGAAAGTGCTGGCTCATTGACCCCCTTTTCATTTGACGAATCAAAGGCATTTTCAATCGACCTGTTACATTCTTCACTTTCGGCCGCAAGTTCTCGTCAAGAGCCAAAACTGCGCAATAATTAAAAAATCTCATAGCTTACTAAGATACGGAGTTAAGATTTAACGTTGTTTCGCAATCGTCCTTTTTAATATAAACATTTTCAAAGCTTTGATGAGCCCAGATCTTGCATAGTAAAGTAATAAAACAAGCAGAAATTAACTAAATAAAAATGGAAGTGGTGTAGTGGCAAGTGGCACGCTCACCACGCGAGCGGTCCGGGGATCAAATCCTGGGTCGTGAGTCGCCCGGGCCAACCAAGCCTTCCATCCCTCCGGGGTCGGTTAATTGGTACCAGACTTGTCTGGGAGGATAAAAACACTGACTTGAACATCGGCTGGCCCCCGCAAGTCATTGTATAGGCCACATCGCATTCAAACGCCACTGCGAATGTACAAATGGAAGTAGAATGCGTGCCGCATCCCAAAAGGGATTGATCAACGGCAAATGCTTTATCCTTTTATTTCGTAATAACTTCGTAAGATACATTATACGAAGTTACCTGAGCATATTTATTTGAATATATTGTGAAGGAAACGCAGGCATCATAGCCGGTCACGATCGCAACTTGCAAGCGTTTGCTATGCTACTCGTCCAACTCACACAGTGGTCTGGGGGGGGGGGTTCTACAATGGAGTCAAACTATCACTAGGATAGGTTAAGGTGGAATGCCAGCAGCATTGATGAGAAACTGATGGCATACAAGACTAACCCTTTGCTCGAGGCGGCGTTGGTTTCTAACGTAAATATTCCTTACAAGATCGCTCCCCCCCCCCTGTTTCCTCGCTCAGCATCTCTTACAGAAGGTCTTTCAGGGTGCCAACTTTTTCAAAACGTTTTTTTATTTTTTGTTGCATGATACCGAGGTCACTGCGGGAACATCAAAACCATGTTCGTTTTTTTTTTCCTTGACGCTCCTCCGAATCCAGACAGAGGGCAGTCCTAATACACCTTTTTCACCAGTTTTTCAGTCAAAGTCTATTTGTAAGGGTTACTAATCAGAATTTGGTACTAATTATTCATGCTAACTCCATTTTGCGCGAATTTGGAAACGTCAACACGAAATGCAAAAACTTGTCACCACGAGGAATCGAACTAGGGACCCCTTTTCTGGTATTCAGAGAGCCGTTCAGGAAAAATGAACCATGCTTCTGTGGTCCCATATGTCCCCAATGTCATGCAAGAAACCATTTTGGAAAAGAACATCGGCAGCCTGAAGACTCCTTGTTAGAGCTGGCTATTCCACAAAAAAGTTGACATCACAGCTGGACTAAGCACGAGTAGAAAAACCAGTGAGGAAGGTGAGCTGGGCGGTCGTCTGTGAGGACGAGTAGGTTTATAATTTGCCTCCAAGCTATGAGGCGTTATAGATTCTTGAAATGGAAGCAGGAGCTGATCGTATAACTGATAAAAGGGGAAAATCATTGAATGTCGATTGAAAAAAGTTAAGATGCGTGTCCAAAGTCGAGGGAAGTGGCATGTGGTAGTGGCCTTGCACAAATTATTCACAGTGATGCAGTGGAAAAAGAAGCAGGCGATTATGAAATGAGGAAAAGCGCTAGGTAATGGAGTTCAGGTTATTGACAACAAATATGCGGGTAGAGGAGAACATGCGGGCTTAACAAGCTTCAAAATGCCATTGCTTAGCGACTGGTTGAATGTGGCACGTACTAAATCAGATACGAAGAAATAATGAGGTAGTATCAAGAGATGAATGGCACATTTGATGCGTTCGTAATCGCAGCGAGGTCCATTCACATTGCACCCACGATCGCTGGTATATCCGCCCACGCGTGATAGCATAGTAGGGGGTCAGCTGACGTGTGTTAGCAACCAGCATGGTTACGGAGGGAGCAAAGTGCACTGCAGCCACTTGAAATTCTCCGCATGACATGTTTCAAAATGTTCAGCAAAATGCATGGGATACCAGCGAGACCACGACAGGATTTTTAGGTAGGAGGTCTGGAATAACGCAGGTTCACTCAATAATTTACTGCTTGACGACGCCCGGAATGGAATGGTAAACATCGTTTCCACAAACACCTGTGCCACCGGTGCTACGTCCGTGGGACCACATTGAGCACTGAACTAGAATGCATTTGAAGATTTGCTGCCAAACAGAGGGTTGAAAATAACTGGCTTACGAAGAGTTTTAGCACGGAAAGGAGCTCGGGGAGCCTTGAGGGCTGGGAAGTGGGGGTTGAGGAATTCGAATGATTACTGAAAATTCACATGACCAGTCATCTGGCAAAAGTGTTAAGCAATTGCCTGGCGAAAACTAATTTGAAATGTTGGATTTCGGAAAACAACAGTGCAAGACAGAGAGAAAGAACAAAATGTTCTCAAGAGAGTGGTAATCTATGCTGGAAACTGAAAAATTGCCTCTTTGAACTCAATGATGATAGTATCTGTTTACGACGAGACAATGAAGAAGCCCTTTTTTTCCAAATGCAGTGGAACAATTCAAATCGATCAAGACTCGATAACAATTCCAATTGAGGTGCTCATGGCCTTAAAGGCAAGAATCAGGATTGAATTGATGGGGTGATTCCACTCAAATGTGAAAGTAGGGATGGGAGGTGGACCGCCAGTGGAGAAAAAAGGAAAGAAAATCCTGAAATACACAGGAAATACGAGCATTTTGCTCTATGCTGTGGAGAAGTTCAAAAGGCAGGGAGAGAGGTAGAGAAGTCCGAGAAGAGAGAGCATAGCAGATCAACGTGGCGACGCAGACAAGATATCGAACGGTGGGCGGACCATGTTAAGTTTGGTGGAGTCTGTTAGAAGTCCATGGCGCCTAGGGTCCTAGTGACGCGTTTCGATGTAGAAAGGTGGCGCTACCTTTGCACTTGCGTACCCAGCACTTCTAGCCATGGTAAGGGCTTCTTAGGTGGGTCTGAGCCCGAACTTTGCCTTTAAGGGGATATTCGAAACAGGGCCGATGGTAGGTGGCACAAGAACTAGGCTTAGGAGAGAGGAGAAGCGCTAGGGAGCACACAAATTGCTCATCCCTACCCTCCCTAAGGCCCACTCACAAGTACTAAACGTAGTGAGTGACTCACTCATTTGAATATTCATCATTCACTCCAGGACTCGTGTCCTCCCACCTAGAGATGCGGTGGGGATTTTTCTGTTTTATTACATTTAGTTCAAGGTGAGGGCTGTGGTGATGTAGCGGCAAGTGGCGCTGCTTACATACCACGCGCATGGTCTGATGATCGAATCGTCCGTGCGTCGTCCGGGCCAGCCGAGCCCTCCATCGATCCAGGGTCGTTAATTGGTACCAGAGTTGTCTCGGAAGATGCAAACACTGTAGGTAAACTCGCATTCATGTAACACTACGAAGTGAACAAATGGCAGTAGAATGCATGCCCAAAGAGGGACATGAGCGCTCTAAAACTGAAGAGGGAGGAACCAATTTGCGCCTTTGTGAGGGAAACTGTGCTCATTTTCGCCGTTAGCTGGTACTGGCCCGAAGAGGTCATAAATCAGGATGGGCCATTGCACCCTGTCAATCATGTGTACATTCAAAAGCTCGTATGGTTCCCGGAAACAAGCGTTCACTTTCGATGAACGACTGACAACTGAGGTTTTCCCATTAGAAAGAATCATGGCTCTGAGACGGAGAGGATCAGGACTTCAGGAATACCACAATTCAAAATGATTCATGAGTGCAGACTAATATGCCGCACTAAATGGCTAAGAACGACCAATTTTTCAGGTTAATCATGTAATGTGCCTGATTTTCAGGCTTGTTATAAACTACGAGTGACTAATGCATGATTTATGAGTAAAACTCACAGCGCACATTCGACGCTGGCGCTTCGAGTGATCCCAACAGGCGTGGCAAATCGTGACGAACGCCGACCGTATCGTTCCGGATTCTGATACTTCTCCGGATGCACATGGAGTACTTGCTCGAGGCGTCTGAAAATAGAAGAACCTGTACTGTATGACTTGCCACTTATTTACACCAGAACCTATGGGGCCTTTGAAATTCTACTGATGACTCTTCACTGATGCTTGTTCTGCTGATATCCCCTATAACCACTGTGTATCAATCATACTATTATATAAACCAGAGTTTGTTTGTCTGACCGCTCCCCAAAAATTCGCAAGTGTCCCCCACATGTTTATAATTCTTCCTTCAAAAATCACCTAGGGAGGGCGGGTCAAGTTTGGAATGGGTAGAGTATGAGTCGCTCTCTAAGGGGAATATATTGGCCATGCTGAACTCCGCCTCCAGTGGGCGGGGCGTGCGTCGAAATTACAAAATTTGGTGAAAAAATTGCAGTTTTTGGCTTCAGAACAGTCTAAAGACAGGGAAAAAATAGGGCCTTAATAGGGTACTTACCGCTCTACAACGGGAATATATTGAGGCAGAGCAGAATTACAAAGACTTGACATATCCCATTCCCCGACGTCATCTTCAAGTTCACAGTTTCTATAGTATTTGATTCTGAGACCACTCGACCCACTTCAATTCCACCCCATTTCCTCTCCAAAACCCCAGACCATCGGCGAGGGGGGGGGGCCCAAACCACTCCCATCAGTAACACTTCTGCCATGTTCCAGATTCTCAAATACATGAAAGTAAGGCAACCCGAGAAGGCCTGCAAACATGGGAAGATGCTTGACAAAAAAATTCGTGACTTTATCATCATGTGCACAAAGCAAAAAGAGAATGATAGAAAAAACTATTCATTCTGTGCATGAAATACCCTTCAGCTGGCTGAGCATTGCTCAGTCTGGCGGGGTGTAAATAGGTGTAAACTGGGTATCCCACTGCATTTATAATTCTTTTCTAAGACGGCTCGAAAAGCCGAAAAAGTATGGGGCTCGGGATTTGATTGCCATAAGTGTTGTTGTTGAAAACTTCTGAGCTATCAACCGATCGGAATTGCCTCAGCTTCTCAGACTATTCGGTTTTTGCATGATATAGAGTACGTGCATGGAACACAGAACTGTGGTTCATTTTTCCTGAGCGACCCTCTGAATACCAAAAAAGGAGCGAAGAAAAATTCTTAAGGAACTGCCGTTCTTAACTTTCTTCACCAGTTTTTTTAGCCAAGTCTACGCATAAATGGTCCTGATGGTGTGCTGATGGTCCTAATTATAGATATGACATAAGTTGTTTACGCTGACGCTATTTTTCGCGAATTTTGAAACGCCAACACAAAATGCAAAAAATTGTCACTGCGAGGATTTCGAACCACGGACCACTTCATCACCCTTTTTTGGTATTCAGAGGGCCGCTCAGGAAAAATGAACTACAGTTCTGTGTTCCATGCACGTACCCCTATATCATGCAAAAAACCGTTTCGAAAAAGCTGGGCATTTCCTGAAAGACCTTCCTCGTGAGAGGTACGCTCACTCGGGACAGCACTGAACAACCGCTCAAGCTAAAACTGCTTAGCGTACAAGTGAATCTTTGCATACCGTAATAAATTGGAGAAAGCCATTTTTTCGAAGACTAAAATCATAAATAATAATAAGAAAGAAGGCCCACGCGCACCTACATAATTTTAAGTTTTTTGTCAAGTTTCTAGAAACCAACTCAATACCTTTAGAAAGTAATTGCTGAAGTCTATTCTGTGGGTGGCAGTTTTTTTATCCATTTAATTAACAATGATTCCATCGCCCCTTGCTATAATTGCAAAATAAAAAGGGCAAAGAGATTGAGATTCTGCAATTTCAGCATGAATTGTGAGGTTTTTGGAATACTTGGAACACAAATAAATAGTTTATTTATTTATTTATTTATTTAGCTATTGTTGACAATTAAGGTACATGAATAAAATAATAAAATTGAGCAAAAATAAACAATAGTAAAGGTAGGAGGTGAATAAATAAATATGTACAAGTATTTTTTTGCATTATTTATTTATGTAGTTACACATAAACGAGTAAGCTTTTGGCGTTGGTCAGTTCCGTTTTGGGATGCGTGAAGAATGCGACTCTCTGCTGGAATCGTGGTAGCACTGGAATGTCTACTTGGCCCATACATTGGATTGCAAAGACTTACGCTGCTCAAGGCTGTACACTCATAATCACCATCCCAGTCAACATTGGCCCGACTGTGGGTCAGAGGCTGCTTACTGGAGCTGGGTCCAAAAATGGCTTGGTTGATAGACTTACCATGAGCCAACGACACCGCCAACTATGTAACTTGTATTTCTACTTTTTGACAAATTTGAAATGAGCATGCTCTTGCTCAAACTCGGCTACCACTTGATGACAACTTCTCGAGAGATTCTTTCAGAAGAGTGAAGAACATAGGAGAAAACCTTATAGCGGTTCTTCCGGTGTTGCAGACGGGATATCACTAATGTGCAGGAATGATGGACCATGACATGGACCGGGTTCAACTAGACCACTAATGCACATTTCAGTGATCTCCTAGACTCACCTCCTGTATGATGTCGATGTCATAGAACAGGAATGAACAAAATGGCCCATTTAAGGTTACCGCACTTTTAGTTGCAAAACGCAAGGCAATCAACCGCGTTCAGAGTAACATACAATGTGGTAAAGCTTTTGCGTCATACTTGATCAAATTTGGTGGAAGGTAGTGGATTTTATTATTCTCCAAGTTGTACGTAATTTCCATTGAAGGAATGTAGTGTGGAAGGCAATACGTAGCCGGGTGATCATAATTGTAATATCTATACGTAATACGAATGGGATCAGAAGGTGTCGAGGTTAATATGCTAATTCCGTTGAAATGAGTGAAAACAGAGGTGCTCAATGAAGCGTCATCGTTAAATCAAACGAAACGCTCAAAAACTCAAGAAATGGACCCCGCTTTTAGCCGTTGATTTCGGAAGTAGGACAACTTATAGCTAAAATAAGGGCCATTCAGGTGAAGCTCAATCCTGGTATCATATCAACGGCCATTCGAAAAGCAGTGCTGCAGGTGTCCGCAGTGATTTAGTAGGAAGTCGAACGATTGCGGTGGCGGTCTCATTCAAAAACTTTACCGTTATCATCCCTTCTACGGGTCACTGGTAGGCTTGTCTGAGAAACAGAGGGGCTTTTTTGGCCTTCGACGCCTTTTCACGCCTTGATGGCATGCCTGCTGCCGCTAAAGCAGCATCCCAAAAGTTTATGAAATAAAGGCGGGTACCCGACAGGAGGCCCGTCGCGCGGCAAGAAGGCAGAGTCAGCGGACGAGTCGCAGCGCGTGCTGTGCGATGTAGGACGTACAATGGTACATTCTATTAACTTGACGCGAAATCACTACAGTACGCGCTGCGACTCGTCCGCTGACTCTGCCTTCTTGTCGCGCGACGGGCCTCCCGTCGGTACCCCGGAGTAAGCCTTTACCCTCTACACTATCCGTCCTTTGCTTTCATGAGCATCCATTTTATCGCGACCCTTGCCCTTCATACACAGATGTGGCTATTCCCTACTATAAAATTTTAGCAATGGTTCAAGTGACAACTCAATTCCTTGTGTCGGGAAATGTTGCAGGATGTCAGAGGACAGGGAATTCGCGAGACGAGAATAAAATGGACGCGGTTGTTCCCCTCATCAATATGTCATGCACGCCACATTCATTAGCTGAAGCGTGATCAATGTGCGTTTGGGTCAAGCGACGCGTTGCCCAGCTCATGTTTAATTCAGTGTTTTGATCTGCCGAGTTATGTCCGCAAAAAATAGGATGGCTAAGTGAATAGTAGACAGGGACTCTGCCGAATACTGGCTTCATCCTGTCTTCTAACAAGGGGTCTTTCAGGGCAAGCCGCGCTTTTTGGAAACGGTTTCTTGCATATTGTAGGGACGCATGTATGGACCACAAAACCATGTTTCGTTTTCGCTGAACGGTTTTAGTCAAAAAAGTAGTACAGCGAAAATGAAACATGGTTTTGTTTTCCCGACCCTACAATATTTAAGAAACCGTTTCCAAGAAGCGCAGCTTGCCCTGAAAGACCACCCTTGTAAGTGCACACCCCATAGAAATAATTCCCATCTTTCACAAGAATTACAATCTCTGATTTCTGCAGATATGGTATCTACCTGCATAACTGAGCAAAGAATAGCAACGATATGTCTAGCGCGAAGAGAATGCAGTGTGTTTAGCGTCCGAAAAGCTGCTAACATCGATGTTAATATTATGTATTTG
>MU884176.1:0-11064 GCA_036418205.1 Ostertagia ostertagi | reverse complement strand
TTTTTTTCAAAATGGTTCTCTGATGTTGTAGAGGCTCATGTGAGGAACACAGAACCATGGTCCATTTTTCCTGAACGCCCCAGGAATGTCAAAACAGCGGGGAAGAAATGGTCCAAAGTTCGATCCTCCGTGATGACAAATTTTTGCAATTTATGTTGGCGCCTCCAAATTGCCGCAAAACACGACAATGACATCTATTCTCGACGATGGCGCCATTTGGCGGCAATCTGGGGCGCCAAACTATATTGCAAAAATTAGTCATCACCGGGGATCGAACTCTGGACCATTTCTTCACCACTGTTTTGACATTCCTGGAGGCGTTCAGGAAAAATGGATCATGGTTCTGTGTTCCTCGCATGAGCCCCTACAACATGCAAAAACCATTTCGAAAAGCGCTCCATGTCCTGAAAGACCTCCCTTGTTAGACCTATACGAAAGAATCTGGATTTAACTGCTCCACTTTGCATTCATCCGAACTGCGTCTAAGGTTATCTTGTTCAGGGTAATTGAAAAATTTAGTCCGCCTATTTGAGGTGGGTAGTGCACCGTTGCATTTGTCTAGACACTGGGCTCAGAACTGTTTTTCATGTTAGCTAAACGGTTAGGCCGCGTTCATAGTTCGCGACTCGGGAGATTAGGATAGTAGGCGACAGGATATTAGGATAGTAGTAGAGTAGGAGATTGCGCTGACAAGATTGGATACGTATCGATTGAAATCGCTGGAGAGTAGTAGATTGGGCGACTTCAAGCGAATAGATCAATACATATCTAATCTTGTCAGCGCACTATCCTAATCTACTACTATCCTAATCTCCTACTCTACTACTATCCTACTATCGTAATATCGCAATCTACTACTCTCCGGCGATTTCAATCGATACGTATCTAATCTTGTCAGCGCAATCTCCTACTCTACTACTATCCTAATCTCCCCGTCAATACATATGTTTTTCATTGTCGCGTACTATCCTAATCTCCGGAGTCGCGAACTATGAACGCGGCCTTACCTGGACGAAGTTTTAAAGTGAAGTACGCAGTGGTAGTGAGCGGTCTCACAGGCAGGACTCGTTGGATCAACTCTCGTTACCTTTGCTCCTCTGCTCTTTTCAGCAACATAGCTACAAAATTCTCGACATCATCACTGCACCAGAGCTTGCCAGAAGATACAGATGCCTGACAGAAGAGCTTGCGTGCTGCTAAGACCACTTGCGGCAAGGAGAACATTCAGGACTGCACGGGCTAAAAGCTTCCAACATCGTTTTGAGAATCGTTTCGAAGATATGGAGGGCTGTGGCCGTAACATATTATAGAGGGAGTTCGCAGACCATTAGAATAAAGATAGAGCGTTTGTCAGGGGGTGCGCGAGGATGAAGAACAAGACATGAGAAAGCGGCGCAAGAACCCCGAGAATTGAAACCGCTTTTCTCTTGCCCGTTAATAGTCTGCATTCACGCGTCTTATCAGTGCGGCTCTCGCCTGCCGAAGGCTACTAGGATCACCGGCGGGAATGGTGACGGGTGCCGCAACGCCAGCGGTGCGGGCATGGTCATGCTAGATCGCCGGGGCACATGCTTCGCTGCGGGTGTTCGGTCTGCACCCTCAGGATGTGTCCTTCCACTAGGTAGGTTTCCCCTTCTCATCCCTTCCTACCTTGTCATGGAATCCTCACTTTGAGGCGAGAACAGTGGCGTACATCTTATCACAAATGCCCGAACCGATCTGTTTCACCTCCTCTGGTGAGCACAAGTTGGTATCCCTATCCATAGGAGGCTTTCGGTATCTTTTACTACCATAACGCATACACCTGAACCTGCAGTGTTTTGCTTTTTCTTCATATTTGAATGGTGATATACATCGCCAGGTATTATTACGGTTCTTTCTGTTTTGTTCCACTTCTAATTGAATTAGCAGAAGTTGGAGCCCACATTCTCGGATTTCAATTCTAGTAGCGCATGGAGGGAGCATTCTACCATAGCACTGCTAGGATTACTCCTTGGAATTACTATCGCGAAAGTCATTCTATGACAGAAGTAACCGGCCACTATTTTTGGATGCGGTGGAGATGGTGACAATTGGAGGATGTACACAGTTTCCCGGCCAGGATGGGATTATGGTGAAAAGCAAAGATCCTGCTATTCTCCTCCTCCTGATGAATATTGCTCTCCATTTCCTTCCCCCTATCAAATTTTTCATTTTTGATGGTATAGGACGGTGCCAGCATCCAAACCTAGCAATCTGTGGGACATTCAGCTCCGCCCTGGCGAAATGGCGTCGAGTTGTTCGAGGATAGGGTGGCGGGGGAATAGCCCCGATTTGCTACTATGATTAAATTGAATTCATCTGAGCGTGTAAGTGCAGCTTAGCGAAGAAAAATCATTTCGACCGTTTGAGATGCTTTCCTGAAGTGCAGCGCGAGAATTCCATTGAATAATTCATGTAACCATCCGTCTTCGGATGGAAATACGGCATTGGGGAGTTCTTTGAGAAAAAAGATAAACTGACTCAAAGAAAATGCGACGGACTGCACCTCTAGTTGCAAGTTTTGGAGTTTGGATGCCAGCATTCATGTGAAAGAGTCCTCGGATCAGTGCGCATCCTCTGCCGATTTAAGCTCACGACCAAATAACAATTCCATAGAAGAATCGGTAGTAAGGGGAGCTCGAGGGCCAGCTCACAACTACCGAGTTTGACAGAGGTAAAACCAGCGAGAAAGGGTTGATCCCGATCATAATACCAGTAGTTCTTAAGCGCACACTTTCATGGGTAAGTTGTACTTCATAGATTGCTTTTCTTTTCCAGTCATTTGACACGCCTTGTGGGTTTTTTATGGTGGCTAAGCTTTCACATAAGTCCCGAATGCTAGGGAGAAGAAGCCATGCTCATGTTTTCTCACTTAAAATTGTAGTGCAAACTCAAGAAAGTCGTCGGGATAGCAAGTATCTTTAATTCTGTTTTTATAAGACCTGTTATCAGTTCTTGGAATAAATTTGTTGCTCCTTGATAGCGCTTATCAGCATTCACTTCCGTCGTGTCATGGGCAATCACTCGAAATTGTACAAACCACCCTATCGAGCAACCTCTTTCTATTATATAATCACTGACTCACTCGCTATAATTTCTTTCCTTCAGGGAAAACTTTGCGTCTGGACAATCTTTGGCATTTTAGCACGCGTATATACTTGCGACAGGCGGCCTCCTGTCGGATGGTTAACGATCGCTCTCTCTGCTGGTTGTAGCCTCTCGTTCTTAGAAAGACCAGCGACAGGGGCGGAGTAAGGAAGCAGGCAGGGAAGATGATAGCGTCAAGTGGGTGAGCTGAGTAGAGAAGCATAAATAAGTCTTTGAGCAGGAAAGAATACAGAGTCAAACACATTGTGACCCAAGAAAGACCTCGAAGGCGGGCTCTGATTCCCTTTGGTGGGGAATTGGACCAAAGTCCTCAGCTCTAAGAAATTATGGACAAAGACGGTTTCGGTGTAAGAAGATGGCACAACCCTTCAGTGAAGCTAAGTCCGACCTTGCCTTCAATGAACCACCCCATTGCTGGTGTTCATCTCCCTTCTGAGCGACTTTGTTAGAGGAATCGCTCCTTTGCATACCACTTCCGCATACAAGATTGAAATGTCCCCCAAACATAATGTTATACAGAATGCTTCCTGATGCGTTCGTGGATGTGCCAAGACTTCGTTTTCGCAATGTTATATTATAATTCCATCTATAACTTGGCAATGCAGGGCGCGTTTCAGTTATCGTATAACTATTGACCGCGTGAGGACAATACCTCCGCCTAACAAAGAAACAAATCACGCTAGATTATCACGCGGGTGGAAATTGTCTGCGCACATCTCAACAAAACTCCACTTTCAGTTTTCAGTTAGTTTTCAGTACGGTTGGGCAAAAACTTAAATCAACGTTCAAAGCCTCAGCTTTATTGTATGTTCTGCTTTCTATCTGTTCCTCATTTGCGGGATAGAATCCTCTCAATGCTTTAAGAAGATAGCATAATGTTACACCATGTTCCCTCGACGGACCACAATGTGATTTCCCGTTCTTCTTGAGGGTAGTGAAATTTCATAAGCTTTCAGGCCGGTCAAGTAGGAAATGCATCAATTGATGGGCGCCTAAGATTGCAATCTGCTGGCACCACCTTGTCTCATTGTCGCGAAACGGCACGGGAGGAATCTTGGAACTGTAGCAAATTCATAAATTGAAATATTCTCCATGTTCGCCTTTCTTGAAACCTGGGCATTTTGATGTTGAACAGTTGTTTTTTGTTTGTGTGCCACACAGGTTTTGTACGGTGGAATCTTTATTGAGCCTGACGTTTCGACTATATCGTCGTCCTCAAAGGCCTGAAAGCGTTGAAAATTTCAAATGACACCTATCCTGAAGTACTTTGTCAAATGTGAACCCACAGGAGCGGATAGGTGTAGGATAGGTGTCATTTGAAATTTTCAAAACGCTTTCAGGCCTTTGAGGACGACGATATAGTCGAAACGTCAGGCTCAATAAAGATCCACCGCACAAAACCTGTGTGCATAAAAACAAAAACAAAAAACAGACTACCCGAGAATTTTCCGCGGCATTATTTTAGTGACCAAAAGGAGTATTTTTTTCTTTCGAAAATTATTCAAAGCGATGAGCATGTTGGAAGTGAAATGCAATCTTTACTTTTGATCCAACCTATGTATTGCCTTGATGCATCTGCGTGGGAAAAGGTTGAGGTGCTCTCAGATCGCCACCAAAAAAAACGCATCAAGGTCCACCCAACCGCGCGACATTTTCTGGCGTGCGTCGCAACATTGACTTAGCTATGCTCTACATTTTACTCCAAATTATCTGCTGCTACTCTCAGCGCGCCTCACATCCTCTCAATTTCCGTGCATGACCTCGCTTGACATACTTCGCAGCGTCAAGGGAGGCAGGAATGATCTGATCCTGTGTTTTTTCACGAATTTATTTCCTTCTTTCTCACGTTGAAGTGCACCTCAAATCCCCTACATTCAATATAGATGAGATTACCACATCAATTTAATCCTGATCCTTGTCTTTAACGACTAGAGCACAAACTGCCGTGCCATGAATATTAAGTATTCCAGTTCCGCTTCTTTTTTATATCTGTGGAACTATAATATTCTCAAGCACCCTTACCAACCAGTCCCTGAAGTACTTTCCATGTTGAAGAGAATGTTTTAAAGAAACACGAGATTGTGAAATCCCCCAACTAGAACATCGAGGATTTCTTCGCGAACGGGGTTTGTTGTAAGATGACCATTTTTTTTTCCATTTCACGCACCGGCCTGGATTTCTGGGTATGAGCTAATTCTACTTCCTTTTCAAATTTCAAGAAACATTTATCTTTGAAAACAGTAAGCAGCACTCAAGCTCAACCTATATCTTGGAAGACCTTGCACTCCATGCATTTTCATTAGCTCCACAAAAATGTTTTCAAATATGAGCTTAATGCTTCCCTGTTGTTGAAATCCTATGGCTTCACCACTGTTTCCCTCTATATCTCCCCATTTTCGCATTGATTTGAGAGGAATGCAGAGCCGATTACCATCTATAAATGAGCTGTGCTCGTCCAAGCATTTTGTGTATGTCGTCTATTTTCCGGAGAAAAAAGACCGGGGCAATTGGAGATTCATGGGATTTCTCGGGGAAAGAAGTGCAATAGGAGAAGGAGAGATGAAGACGCATAGCAAAGTACAGACCAGCTGGAAATGAACAAATTCTGAGCAAAATGCTTTCGTTGCTGAGAAACAGGAAGGGTACTTCATGCTGCAGCATGAGTTCTGCCAAATCGAGGTTTTTGCCAGTGTCATGCATTCACAGTTTTCCCACTAAAATGTTCTTTAGTGATCACGGTGCAATAAAAGGAGTCAAGTTGCAGGTATTGGTCTGCACACGGAGAAAAGGTAGACTCTCTAGTTATAGCTTTAAATTTGTCAAGGGTGGTCAGGCAGTTACTAGAGAGCCAACCTCGTAGACAAACGCTCATCACTAATTAGGGTCGTTTGTTCCCTTCTGCAATACTCAAGCTCTTCTGTACAGCATAACCGCTTTATCAAGTAATCGAACTTCTTTCACACGGCCACTCTACCGACTCGACACAACCCCTTTTTCAAAACGGTTTTGTGCATGATAAGTGGTGCTGCATAACGTTAAGTTCTTCACAGGGTACAAGTTTCCATTCAGCCTACGCTTTGAAAGATTGCAAATTGCGTCGACTATCCACGCAACGTTCTTTCTATGCTTCTCGTACACCCTGATGGCTGACCACGTAATGCTAAGCTTTTATTTACCTCTTGCACATTGCTATGTCTAATGAAGTCCACTTCTTATTTTCGCTTTTTCATTTGCTAGTTTTTTTCTGTTTATTTCCTCCGTCTTTTTTGATTATTTATTATTTTTTAGTCTTAACTAATTAATTATTATTATTAATTATTTTATTAACTTGATTTCATTGTTAAGTTTTACTAATTTGTTTCTAATTATTTCTTCTGTCAAGCCCAGCGTTGTGAAACCCCTCTCTCAATTTTTGCGAACTCAGCAGTCCCTAGCGCCACAGAGGGGTATCCTGACTGAGCCCGGCTCCTATGTACCCCAGTTTTACTTTATCCTGTTTGTGTTGCTTTTCTGTCTATTTCTTGTTGTGGATGCTCCTCTCTATCTTGTTTTATGACTTATGTGCAGCGCACCATTTGAGCTCAATCAATAAACAAATGCATAAATAAATAAATAATAATAAATAAATAAATAAAAAAAAATAAATAAATAAATAAATAAATAAATAAACACGCCAATATGGTTGCACGCGTTTGGGACATGAAACTGCGAATCATTTTATCTGCCCTGGCAATGCTCAAAATATGGATGTGAAAAATGGCTTGTGGTTCGATCCCTCCTGGTGACAAATTTTGCATTTTCCTCATTTCTATTTTCTAGCTTTCGTATACGCCTAATTCCATTCACGAAGCGGAAGCCTGACAATACGCAATTATTCAACGCTTCAAATGCTATAGAATATATTTAAAAAAGTGAAAGTTTCGCTCCCTGAGAGAAGTTTTCTGTGTTTTTCTGGCAATTCCAGAGCTCCATTATTATCATCAGTTTCATGCTCCACGCTTGTGTCCCTATAACATAAAAGAACCGCTCTGAATATGTGTCCCACGTCCTGAAAAACTTCTGGTTAGAACGGAAATCAGCCTGTGATTGTTCCCATGAAGAAGCCCATTCATCAGACTTTTGAAGCTGTTCCAAGGAATACGTTTACAGACTAATCGAGAACGTTTTTATTTTCCTGTGAATGGCACTCCTCTGGTTGTCACGCACGAAAGTGAGCGTTCTTTCGTGCCGCGTTTGGTTCTAGTCGGTTCACTAGTTCACGTCCACTGAATCGTTCTTCTCGTATAAAAAGTCATGCCAACGATTTCGTCACTTATAGCAGCAACTGTAGAACCTCGATGAGTCATCTCCTTGTGTTCTGCTCCACTTGTGGTTTCCAAGAGAACCGGAAACCAACTTGAACCTTCAATGTCTACAAGATGGGGAGTAATCGGGAACTGGCGATTCAGTTTCCCTCATCGGGTGATTTTTTTGCATTTCCCAGGGAAGCTTCTCTAGCATGTGGCACACTAAATCATTGAATAAGGTTCGCCATTGACCGACTAATACCCAAAGAAATAAATATGTATTCATATGCTAGTAGGTTTGTGCAAAAGTTTTGCAACACGAGTGACCCTTGTGAAAATTTGTTATTCCATGATTTTCAGACATAATTGTGCGAGGTATTAGTTACTGCGCCTCTATTCGCTTTAGTAGCTGCGGTGCAATAATGTCCATAAATAAAATATTGAATTCGAAGGAAGTGTGGCATTGTTTCAGTCAGTTAACCCATAACGGACGGCGTGCGCCACATGGTGGCGCACGATTATTTCTTTTGTTTTTGAATGTTTCTAGCAATCTTAATATACCCGTATATACTCTCAGCAATGTGGAATAACATATCTTCCCAGGACCTGGACGACTGGATTTTTGACAAAACAATACAATAAATTTTACATATAATTTAATATAAAGTTTTACATAACTTTGTCTTTAATTTTCATAAGCTTACTATTTGATGGATGGCTTACAGATGGTTCACTCGTCCCGAGACCCCTTCCCCTAAATATAGCCACATCCTTGCTCGGGGTTGTTGTTCCGCATTTTTCCATGATTTCACCTGCAGCTTCCATTCATTCTTTGCACCCTAGTTTTAGAGCGGAAAGGCGGGTTACGAAGTTGTCGTCAACGGAAATCTCTTCTTTTGGATGATGAGACAAGGACACCTACTTTAGCCCCGTCTTAACCCTGCTGTTCGCATAAGCCTACATAAACCCTACCCTGTGGCGGCGCGCACCACGCCAACTAATACACTGGCCGTCCGTTTATGCCGTTTAAAAAGCATACGAACCTACGTATTGCCGGCTAGAGAGTTGTGCAGTAATCTTATAAAGTAATGAAACATCAGAGAGATTTTTTTATTACTATCATTACAATCAGGTCGTTCGACAATACTTTTTACCCTTTTTAGTTTTAAAGAAACCTTTTTCTCGGTTATTTTATGGTTACTTATTCGTTTGTTTTTCTATCGTATTCACTATGTTTTCTGTTTATTTTTGTTTGCGTTTGATTTTATTTATCATTCTTGTTGCTTAAAACTGAGCTCACAATGGAACGGAAGAGATTCTGAAACCTATATCCTTGTCTACGAACTCGAATTATAAGGGAGGCCCAGAAATAAGATTAATGCAACCACATTAGCACTTGATGGCAATTCTATAATTATAGACAGTAAGCGGTAAAAAGTGTACGCCGAAAACGATCTGGGAGTGATTGTTTTCTCTCGGTGAGAACAACACCATGCAAAATGATTACGATGCTTGGGTATATAAAGACACTATGCTTTCTGGTGTTTTTATATCCTCAAACTTTAAAGAATCAGGATTTTCAAAAGAAAAAAATTTCGATGCCCCACTGATCTTTTCCTGACAAGAAAAGTGAGGCACGGAAAACCGTTTCGGCGAACACTTTTGACCGTTACTGTATTTAATCCCTTTTATTGGTCCTTTCCAACGAACTTTATCATCGAGGTTTCCGCAATCTCAGGCCCTTTACTGCATTAGAGTGGATGAGCGATATTCTGAGGATGTGAAATACATTATTTGCTTTCCGAATTTCGCAGTTACTGTGCATTTGCCCAACCTTATCAATGAAGGTTCGACTTTATCGCTTCTACAACGCCTCATCGGACATGTTAAATCTGTCAGATACCTGTGAGCTTCTTTTCTTAATAAATCATGCACCAGTGAGTCTGATGACTGAGCATGGAATAAATCATCTACATGGACCGTGTTCGCGTCCAGCCCGTCTCATTTTATGAGCACCAATACATAGGGTTGCTTATGAGGCTCTTCCACCGGATTCGCATCGGTTCTTGAAAAAGGTTTGCGTGTTTGGGGCTCATCAAACATTACAGCCTCAGTTTATGCGCTGCTGCTGCGCTCAACATAATCACCACAGAAAGCATCAAACTACAGCTTCAGGAATCCTTTCAACGGGAGAAGCAAGTTCCTTACAAGGGAGGTCTTTCAGGACATGGAGCGCTTTTTCGAAATGGTTTTCTGCATGTTGTAGGGGCTCATGCGAGGAACACAGAACCATGATCCATTTTTCCTGAACGCCTCCAGGAATGTCAAAACAGTGGTGAAGAAATGGTCCAGAGTTCGATCCCCGGTGATGACTAATTTTTGCAATATAGTTTGGCGCCCCCAGATTGCCGCCAAATGGCGCCATCGTCGAGAATAGATGTCATTGTCGTGTTTTGCGGCAATTTGGAGGCGCCAACATAAATTGCAAAAATTTGTCATCACGGAGGATCGAACTTTGGACCATTTCTTCCCCGCTTTTGACATTCCGGGGGGTTCAGGAAAAATGGACCATGGTTCTGTGTTCGTCACACCGCTTTACATTTATTTTAGAACTAGATTGGATTTAAAAATTCAGAAGATTCACACTGAATTGCGGGTCCAACCACACAAATGAGTCAGTTTTGTTGACGATGTACGAAGACATGCAGCTTGCCGACAATTCTAAATATTTATTTTAGCCTTTGCTACACTGGAAACAAAATTCCTTATATTTAGATTCCTTTGCAACCCGTTCTTTAGCTTCTAAAAATGCTTTGCGACGCTTAGTTTTAAGCGCTTCTCATTTCCATTCAAAATAATCGCCTTGTCACAGAAAGCTCCCGATCTGCGAAGAAAGAGAATCATTTATTCGTCAAATCTTGTAGTTTCTTTTGGTTCGCTTTAACGTCATGCCTACGGCAGGGACTGGCTGAAAATCGCTCGCTTAAATAACCTTCAGTTCTCTTTCTTCCACTATATTTTCTATTACTTGTTTATTGTTGTGTGTCTCGGTTTTCGCTCAGCCATACAACATGAAAGAAAGATTAAAGCAACAATCCAGGAACGAATTCGCGGGCAAAAACCACCTATAATGAAGTTGTAGGTGAAAAGTTGGTCAATGGAGAAAGAAAAAGTAGAAAAAAACGTCGGGCAGGGGCTTAGACAGGGACTCCCCTCTGCCTTAGCGTTGGAGGGAAGACGTGTGTTGGACGAGTTGTCCGAACCTGCCCGCAGTACATGCGCTCCAATTGCAATTGCTGGCAAATAGCCAGCAATAGCTGGCTACTTGCCTCTAATTGTAATTAATCAATAAACTAACTAATTGTAATTAATCAATAATGAAATAGTTTTATAATTTGAAGGTAGAAGGTGGGAAGTAAAAATGTAGAAATCCAGCGTAGTCGGCATCACCACATTGATTTAAAGGACCGAGTTCAAATACTCCCTGTGGTCCCAAAACGATCACGAATGCGCCAATCACGGCTGCAATGGGCGGCCCCACCGAGGCTCGGTAGACCCGCCCTTTTCGAAGATTTCGACCCCTTCCAACGCATTTCAAAGGTAAGTTTTGAAGTCA
The DNA here is from genome assembly GCA_036418205.1 of Ostertagia ostertagi. Lineage (NCBI taxonomy): Eukaryota > Metazoa > Nematoda > Chromadorea > Rhabditida > Trichostrongylidae > Ostertagia > Ostertagia ostertagi. The sequence goes on along the minus strand of MU884176.1, from coordinate 33 downwards.
GTGACATTTCCTATGAACTTTCACTTGGGCTAG
>MU884173.1:0-12037 GCA_036418205.1 Ostertagia ostertagi | reverse complement strand
TGTGTCTGACCGGAAATTCATAACTTCACCCCCTTTGGACCCAGAGCGCTCAAACTTCTAGGGTATATAGGGGGCCGGAGGTGAACACTGATGATGGGTGGCGGGAAGTGATAACTACTGATAGGAGCTGATAACGGGCGTCAGAATGCCGATGTCACCAACTTCGTTACGCCGTTCGCGTTGGCAGTGGATTGCTAGCACTCATGAATATTGTGTAGGGTAGGACTGGGACCCAAATGGTGAGCGAAGGAAAGTGATAGCAAATGATAAGGGCTGATAAGGGGCATCGGAATGCTAACGTCGTCAGTTTCGCAACGCCCTTTGCGTTGATCCTAAGATGTTCGCACTCATGAATATTATGTGGGGTGAGGCAGGGACCAAAAGGGTGATTGGAAGAAGGTGGTAGCAACTGATAAGAACTGATAAGGGGCGTCAAAGTGTGGATACCACCAGTTTCGTTGCGGCCTTCGCGGTGACATTGGAACCTTGGCTCTCACATGTGGTATAGGGGATGGGACGGGAACACGGATAGTGGGTGATCAAAAGTGATAACAACCGATAACGGTTGATAAGGAAGTTAGGATTTTGAGTACCGCTGATTTCGTTGTAGCCTTCGTGGTGACAGTAAATATTAGCTCCTACACGCTACAAGATGGGACGGAGATACGGTGAATGTGGGTGACAGAAAGGGGTATGAAAGGCAGGTGCACTAATAAAAATAGCGACAATTGAGTGTGCACTCGGTTAAACTGAACCAGATTCCTAGCACGGGAATATGTTCCATTTCCACCCTTTCATCTAAAAAAGCAAAGGAAAGTTGAGCTGCTCCAACTATCTGGACTTGGACTAATAGCGAATAAAATCATATTTCCAATTTCCATCATCGGTTGATGCTGATTGATTGGTTATATTTCACTTACACACCGATTCTTCAATTGTGGAAATTCTATAAACCGCTAAATCGCCCGAGCTCGATATCAATGCTAAATGTTTACGAAGTCATGATAAGTACCATTTTCATTCCGCATGCTACTGCGCGCATTACGCGACAATCTTCAGCAAAATTGGACAACCTTTAAACTTCATGTGACACATCTTCCAAAACATCTTACTGTTAGTTTCTCAGTCACGTGACCTAATATTCTGCAAGTTGTCCAGTTTCACTAAAGCCCACCATTTGATGCGCGCGGTTGCGTGCGGAGCTAAACTGGTTACGAATCAAAGCAATACACCTAAAAAAAAAAAACACATAGCGAACAATCCGGGACATCAGACTCTTTTTTCAAGGCATCCTTAAATGAAGCTCAGCTTATCAGCTAAAATTACTAGCATTCACAATTAAAAAAGGTCCCTTCAAAAATACAGTTCACCTCAATTCATTTTTCCTGCTTTCTGAGGCAAACTCTTTACATAGGACTCAATAATAAGAAAGAACTGTAATGTTTCATTATTTGTTGGCTTCAAAAATTCCGTTCCTTGTCATGAAGAATAAGGATATCAGGTACGACGCCTTCAAGCCTCATCTTTTTATTCCATATGTACAGGACAAGTTCATTACAACCTACTACTTATTTTCTGAACGGCGCTATCTATTCCTTCACTACTGTTTACACATGTACCGCATTCTATAATGTCAGAGTCACCAGAGTTCCAATTTCTTAGGCAAGCCTGCTTCCAGTGCACTTCTCCCGCAGAGTTGGAAACCCTAGCTGGTTCAGCGTGGCAATGTCCAGACCTGGCCGCGATTCCGAGGTTGTGGGCACGTGGCACTTTTCCTCCCCTTTTTGCGATTCATATGCAACTAAAAATTTCCATGAAAAGTTTGGTGTATATCTCAACCCGCTCAAGAATGGCAAGTGGCCTTGCCATCATAATCCTATGCTTATGTCAGTAGTTATTAGCAATTCATAGTATTAGCTGCCTGCCAGCTATTTAATCAGCTGTAATCCATTTTATTTGAGAAAAAAAAAACTAGGCGCACGCCGAAGAGCTTATAAGAACCTCATCTTGCTTTAGCCTTGGATGTCTTCTGGACCTCATAAGAGACAGTGTGAGTTTTTTGTGTGCTTATTTAAAATCAACCAAACTTTTTTCGAAACTATCATTGATTAATGCTATTAACTTCTTTACCTCCTACACTATACCATCGGCGTTGACATGCTTAGGAGCCTTCCAACCCATGAGCCTACTCTTGCGCTAATGTACTATGCATATGCGTACCGAAGTATAAAGGCACCCATGAAAACTGCTGCTCCGGTAAGTATCAAAGATTCGTGACTTGCTACCGACTTCGGTAAAGCGTGCGAGCGTGCTCTGAAATTTTGTATCATTCCATTTTAGAACGATATATAAATCACAAACATTTTTACAAGAGAAATTCTGAAATTTCCTTCGTTTCAAAAGAATAACGGCAACTTGCGCAAGAGGGCTTCAATTGAAAATTTCTTCTTCCTGTCAAATCATTTGTGATTGAATGGGCATGCTCAGTAAAAGGACACTACATATTTAGTAGATACGAACAATTGAGCACTTCACTTAGGAAAAAGTTCGGTGGCAAAGGTCAAATGCTTCATCGTTGTTCAACGTGGTCGATATCTGGACATACTAGCATTGTTTATGAAAAACTCACCTTCTTACAAAAAAAAACAGAATTTTTGGACGGCAGCAATTACCATATGAGCGCGACCATGTCACATCCAGAATCGTTCTCCAAATCAACCACGTCAACAAACCAGATGGGGCATGAGCCTTTTCTTCCGCATTAGGGATTACTACTTGGAAGAAATAAGAACTCAGCTCCAAGTATTGCGAGAGGGTCCATGATGTAGCCCACTTGAATATGTAAGCCCCACGAAGCATCGCCTCAAAATAGCTAATAATAGTATATTTAGTAATGGGCGGATAATTATTGTTCAACCTAATATTTCGCTGTGGAATAAAGTGGACTGCATTTCAGGCATGCTGTGGTTAAGCTCTTGCAATTGGCAATTCTCTGCAATGCAAATAGAAAGAGCTCGCAATTGCTCCAGAAAATCATCTGTTATTGCTCTTCCTATGAGTTCAAGCATTTGAGCCTAAAATCGAGCTTTATCTGCAACGCAATAACTGAAGAGAAATTAGCCTCAACTTTGCTGCCTTGTGTGCAAACATCGTCTTTTGCGTCCGACTCCTGTGCCTTTTTGAGCAACTTCATTACTAGCACTGTTATTTCTATGATCTTTTTGATGACAGTAAACTTCGCTGCAGCGCTCGACTCAGCGATCTGTGACATCACGCTTTTGGTGAGAAATGTTACTGGATTGTCATTTTGCGACCCCATGAAACCGCGGCATTGATCACGTACGCATTAAAATGTTTCTATTAGGTCGGTCCATAATTTTTGAGAACCTTTGGTGTTTTTCGATTTAATTACTTATCTTATTTCTCTGATGTATTTATTCAGCATAGTATACATCACCATTATTACCAACATATCACCAATGCGAGGGTGGGTATTCAGTGTCTCTCTTGTAGAATTTCATAGAGTTCTGATCGAAGAAATATTGGATGTCGATTTTGACTTTATGGTGATTCAAGTGAGATTTCTTCTCCAGAAGGTGATTGAGAGAGGAGAGCGGATAGTCGTTCGTTGACGCAAGATTAGTGCTACAAGGCGGAGCTAAAAGAACTGACCGCCCGAGAGTCTCCAATTTTTTATGAATTTTCTTAGCAAGGTGGACTCGAACGACCTCAGAAAAAAATAGATTTTGTCTTACTTTGCTTTCAAGTTGAAGGCGTTGCCATCAAGCTGTCGACGATTATCTTCATCACTGACACTGGTATTAGTTGGTGCCGGTTCCCAGCGCAAAGCCCTCTCGTATTCCGCCAACGACTCAAGAAGTCAGAATTCAGAGGGAGTTGGGTTTTTGCTGTCAGAACTCCCGAATCGTTTAAGCTAAGCTACTGCGGCTTGTGGATTTATTAGCACACTGCATCCAGTCCACATCACCGATGAGTATGATGGATGGTCATTCGAAGGAACTATGGGAAACCAAGAGGAACATGATGATGTCAGATCGGGTGTAGAGCTGATTCGGGCTCAGAGCAAGAGACAAACTCCACATATTCAAACCTTAACGACTTTATCGAAATGTCTCAGTACACTCACCTTGTAACACCAAAAGCGCTCTAACAAACAGTGCTCACTTTGTTCAGATTCCTTTTCAATGGCGCCGGATAGGGCATCGAGATTGTCAGCAGGGTCAACCCTATCGTTGTTACTCTTCGGAAATTTTTTACGACCCCCCCCCTTCATGGGTGATTTGATACGACCCCCCTTGTATGTGACACTTGTGTAGAGACAGTGTTTACCATCAATATTTATTTCTACGTAAGTCATCAAAGATGAAACTTTAGCAAAATCCACGACAGATATTCATCGCTGCTTCCAAACACGAAAAAATGAGATGCATTCAAAGATATCCGTGTACTCCAAAGGGTTACCAAACTAGGAGATGAAATAAACTGAACCAGTGACCGGAATATTGACAATATTACCTGATAAAAACTTATGAGAAGTCAGAAAAAATTATCGCTCCAATTGAAATACTGAAATCCTTCACGTTCTTCAATTGCAACACAATTTTTACACCCCTCTTTCTAAGGCTATAACTTCCTTCATATTCGAGCTTCTGCGCCGAAGTGATTTGATTTGGAAAATTCAAATTATTCTCTCTCCAACCATGGGTAAAAATTCTTCGAAAATTTAATAAAAATTTAGTACGTTGTTACTTTTTTCTGTGCAAAGCGACTTTTTGACCTTCAAATGATCATAACTTCTTTCAAAGTCACTCATTTGGGAAGCTGAACACGTATAATAAACTACAGGATTCAAGCTTTCTAAGGAGCACCCAAGCGTTCCTGAAAGATCAGTAGTTCAAAAATTAGTCCCGTTGTTACTTTTTTTTTTTGTTTTTGTTACTTTTTTGGGGGTTTGCGTTACTATTTTTTTGGAACCGCGACTTTTTGACCTTCAAACGATCATAACTTCCTTCAAAGTCATTCATTTGGGAAGCTGAACACGGTATAATAAACTACAGGTTTCAAGCTTTCTAACGAGCACCCAAGCGTTTCTGAAAGATCAGCAGTTCAAAAATTAGCCCGTTGTTACTTTTTATTTTGGGGTATTCTTCAAGCCATTTTCTCGAAAACGCGAGTTTTCTTAGGTTTCACTGCCCGTAACTTCTTGGAAGACCAATGTAATGTTCAACTTAGGATGATGCTAGAAAGTATCGAGCATGCGCTTGCACTACGTTCCTTGCCTTGGTACGCGCCACGCCTCGGGCGCCCTTCTAATTCGCTGATTCATTTGAAAGCTCATTTAGAGGGAATCGTGGTTTATAGATGCTGTATCAGTCATCTTACGAAAACGTAACGTGCTGGCTATTATCCGATATTACCAAGAATCCCACTGTCGGCCACCGAGAGGGTACGACCCCCCTCCCTCCAAGCTCAACTGAGTACGACCCCCCCGTTGTTACTCGTAACAACGTAGGGTTGCTAAATTGTCAGTCACGATGGTTGAGTAATGGACATCTTCGACTAAAAGGAGGGAACCCTGAGTAGAGGTAACCACCAGAGCACCGTGGATTGAGGAAGAGGGAGCGTGCCCTCAGCTATCCTCTGGGTAATCCTCCTTATAGCCCCTGCTCGTGGAAGATTCTAATCTGAAGTCATGAAGAAAGAGGCTCAGAAGTAGGTCTCAAAGAAATTGGAAGTCTAGCTAAAGAAAGTAACATGCAAACGAGGTGGCTAGCCTGTCGGATAGGCGAGCTTGTGTGCTAGGTTGCTGGACATCTTGGAAAGCTTCAATACTTATCAAAAAAATTTTACACCAATACATGTAAAATTTCTCAAAAATTATGGACCGACCTAATAAAATGCCCGACAAAAAGGAAAGACATGACACATCCTACTAAAATAAGGGAAGGCCCGCACACAATTGCTGACAATTTAGATACCCCAAAGAATACTTCACATGCACTTTGATGCGAATACTCTCCGTGGCAAAACGGCAGACCTTCGTAAGCGAGTGCGCCTGTCATTCTCACGTATGTGTTTCCTCGTCACCTTTTTGCAATCCCTGTGATCACACATGAATGCATTTTTTCGGTGATCACACGCGAGATAACACCTGTATTGCAAAATCTGCTTGCAAATTCTTACGCATGTCAACACTGCTTTTTTTCTCGTCAAGTGTTTTTCCGAGAAACACCGCTCCCAGGCCATGACTTCGATTGACCAGTCCTTCTGAATCACTAGGCGGTGTGGGGTTTGTACGGCTTGCCCGTTGTCTTCCCTATGTTTTTGATTTCAAAATTTTAAAAAGTTTTTGGCTGTTCGGCTACACTGTAGTGTTCAGCACATGGTTAAGAATTCCTCAAATTCGTAATAACTATTTCGAAGGGGCCTCGCTTTCAGTTTTACCCAAAGCTCCATACAACATGAGCAAGCGAGCGAATTTCTTTTTCCATTGATATGAACTTCTCTGTGCCATGGTGATAATTTTACAAGCAAGGTTATTCTTGATTATTTCTCAAGAATGGCTTCAGATCAAAAATGAAGGGCCAAGTATCAATTATTCAGACACCATTTTGACAACATTTAGACTTCAGCTTGAAAATTTTAAAAGAAATTTATACCACAAGCTCGAACACTTCGAAAGTTCGTGACTAAATAGTCAATTGATTCACTGCTCCTCTACTTGGCAGGTGTTTTATATTCATCAGCACATGACCTTAATCATGAATTACTTTCACACCACAGGTGAAATAATTCTGTTATGACTTCGAGTCTGTTCCTTTGCCATAAGTTGCAAACACTCCCAACTCTCAACTTTGTTTGGAAGCTAGTTTTAGATTCGCACCATCAACAGAAAAGCTATGGAGTTGTGCTTTCTTGACTGTTGAAATTGAATCCTGAAGGAAGGGTGAATCGAACAATTGGAAGTAATGCAGTCACCATCAAATCACTCGATGACATCTTGTTGTATATTTCCATAAATAGCTGTACCGGTTCAGCCTCAACTGCAGCCCAGTCCTTAATTTAGGCTCATTATCAAAAAAAAATTTCAACAAGTTATTTGATTTGTATGTGGGCGGCAAGTGGTGTAGTGGCAAGAGGCACTCTTACCACGCGCGCGGTCCGGGGATCGAATCCTGGGTCGTGAGTCGCCCGGGCCAACCAAGCCTTCCATCCCTCCGGGGTCGGTTAATTGGTACCAGACTTGTCTGGGAAAACACTGACTTGTACATCGGCTGGCCCCGCAAGTCATTGTATAGGCCACATCGCATTCAAAACGCCACTACGAATGTACAAATGGAAGTAGAATGCGTGCCGCATCCCAAAAAGGGATTGATCAACGGCAAATGCTTTATCCTTTATCCCTTTATTTTTTTTTCGAGAGCAGAAAGACATCGCCGCCGTAACCTTTCTTTCTCAGTCCAATCACCTGCTCATAGCCAAAAGGACGGGAGCCTTTCAAATGTCCTAATTTGACCCTACGGTTCACGCAAGTGAGGACTAGTCCCAAACGGAATTCTATCCGGGAAATTCTTGCATTCTTTCCCAACATGGATATATTAGTTGTGATTACTAGAGTTTGCGAAAACCATGCTCTAAGGACAGCTGAACGTAGGTAGCGCAGCGTCTAAGAGGGGCATGGAAAGAAATGCGCGTTGAGGCAGTCACGTATTGCAGAACAGTAAACCCTTATGACGAAACGTCGTGCCCCGATGGAGGACCACACTTTCGGCGTGGGCGACACGTTTGAAGTAAGTTTCCAACTTCGTATATTTTGACACTTTTATATCACGTTTCAAAACTACACAAATACATTATCGAATTCGCGGAATAATGCGCTAATTACTAATAGTGAAATTGTTGGAGAGTTAATGATTATTGATGAAAAAATTTAGAAAGAAGTGAAGTGACGCATTCATAACGGCGGTCGTCAAAGGGTTAAAAGAGTCTAACTAAAGCGTTCGATTCTGGAGTAGAGACAAAACGATTGATAGAATAGGGGGCAATACAAGTAGAGATTTTAGTGCAATAAGAAAAAAAAGGTCAAAAAAGTTTCTGGTGACAGGATTCCGTGAACCCGATGGAAGCGTTCCCGCCGCCGTATTTGTGACAGATGTACGGCAAGAATTTGACCGCGTAGTGGCCTCTTCCGTTTTTTCGAATTATTAGAACAAATGCAATTTTTCGTTCTTTTCATTCTTATCGTGAACGATGGGTCTCGAGCCACTGATTTGTAAATGAGATATGAGATAAAGCTATGATTTCTCAGGAGAGGATTCCTTTAAGTCCTCCACGATAACGCTGAACCACTAGCATGATCTGTTGTTTGCTATGCAACTTCTGCTCAACAGTTTGAAGGTTTTTGGTCTTCTGATGTGTTTCAACGGGGCTCCACAACATGCTTAACGATCTATGATTGCGCCATTCCCCACAGGCATTCTCGTCGTTTGCTATTACCCGATAAGACTTCGCGTACACTCTTTGTGATCTCTGTGACTTTAATTACATCGCTCTTATCTTATTCGTAATTCAACTGGACAGAAGCCAATTCCCTGGGCTGATTGGTTTGGCCTTCGTCTGCTTGAGGTAATGCACCTACTGAAAGCCTCGTGCGAAAACACCATTCAAGGATGAAGACAAAAAACTGCAACGAGGTTTCCGCCTATTCATGTGAAGTAGAATAAAGCATTACTGTCAACAGGCCAAAATGAAGAGAAACTCGAAGACTCTCAGACAGGGAAAAGCTCTCATGAGCGTTCTCATTCTTTACTCAAGTACAGGGGGACACAGTGGAGGGCAGGATTTTGGCAGCCCGCGTATCTTCAGAGCAAAAAAAGTTTCAAATGGTTTTTCACTTAAAATTTTTCAGAGTCGGTTGATATATTTTTACATACGTAAGCATACAGATCGAGATACATGCAGTCGCAGAAACACACAAAACTCTGCATTTGATGAGATTTGAGTATGAAGTGCTCATCCACTTCGGTTATACACCTATGCTTCGATACCGAAAAATAACGCTTAGTGAAATAAACCCCGGAGCCGAAACTGAAAAAAAGATGAATAGGTCAATTAAGCAATCAACTGATTCCGAGAACCTCAACAACAAGCACGTTTTCAATGATTACTAAACCTTTGCCAACTTGTCGATTGAATTCTGAATAAAATCGTGAAACTCGTTTCTTGTAATAAGTCATTTATTTATCGAACATTTTCAAACTTCTATGTTCTTTTTACTTTTACTTTTACTTTTTACTTTTTTTCGGAATGATTTTTGAAAAATCAAATGAATGAAATAAGCTACAGCCGCAAGGTCCCAATCGCACCGAAAATCTTGAAAACACTCTTTTGACTGATTTAACCCTAACTCGATCACGAATCTGTTTAATTTCGAATGTATGGGATTATGGGTTTTCCAAAGAGGTGGCGGTGGTGAAGTGGCATGTGCACGCTTACCATGCGCGCGGTCCGGGTATCGTGCGTCGTCCGGACCAACCAGCCTTCCATCCCTCCGGGGTCAGTTGATTGGTACCAGACTTCCTGGGAGGAAAAACACTGACTTGTACATCGCCTGGCTTCTGAGAATTTCTCCATCGAATAACAATAAGATTCGCTATGAAGTGACGTCCTGAATTTCTGCGAAGGTCTTGCAGATTTTGGATCGTTCTCAATCTTCCCCTAGAACTTTTCAAGAGCGCGAAGAACCACAGTCATTCAAAGCCCATTAGAAATGCAACTAATGGCGCTATTAATTTCTCGTTTGTTGCCCTCTGTTCTTCATCAAAATCATCGATCTCCAGTAGTGGGAAGCTTAATCTACAATAAAATCAAGACAGCTGTGCCTTAAGAAATGATCACTTGAGCAGCTCTTCTGAAAAATTACTAGCTTTTCTGAATGCTTAATAGTCCATTATAGAATCTGCTATTATCGCTGTATTCATTCCATAGAAGCCTCTATTCTAGATGCATATTATTCACATAGTCAATTATGTGAAGCATTCATACATCTTTGAAAGGGTCGCCTAAAGTAGTGAAGGTGGAGTGACAATTAGTAGAGCATGATCGCAGTAGCATCTCCTTTTTGAAGGGTCTTCTTCATGGGAAAGTATCTGACCTCTCTGACTGAATATTCATTTCTTCAGGCAGAGCAACAGAATTACGGAAATCACATTGAGTCCTCCACAATGAGGGAACCAGTACGCATTGTTTGCCTCGGAATGTTGACAAGCAATTGTGTGCATGGCGTATCCTGGGAAAATCGTATAGCTTTTTGAGGTGTATCCCCGCTGAAGTGCAATATTTAAATTCCTCGTGCCAAGCTTGCTAGATGATGTTGATGGCGCGCCTGTGTCAGGTGTTTAGACTAGTAATTTCACTTAAGAATAGTTTTATGAGGGTAGATTGATTTGCTCTGCTTCTTGAATTGACTGCTCCGTCAATACCCAAGTGCTCAGGCACTGCTTATCAATAATTCGCTTTCAGACGAGGAAGTGGGCAATATCGGAAATGTTGAATAGTATACGAACCTCAAAACCTGAGGATATTCTTCTCAAGCAGCTCATTTTTGTGAAGGCTTGAGTTACCAAAACGAATTGATTGTCTGCTTACTGAACTCACTTACAGGAATACCCTTCATCGTCCAAAGGTTCCTCGGCTACCGTGTTTCCCCATTCTCTTACCCCAGACGTCTATGACTGTGAAATGGACACGGCACGCTCAAGCGGCTTTTCCCGTCGTTGTTTCTTAGGCGCACTCTAACTTCGACTTGCTGTCCTTGGAGCGCTGAGGGAGAGGCTTACTTCGAAGTTTGGTCTTCCAGTTAACGACTTCAATCTGGTAACTATGTATGCTGGCGATGAACAACTTGATCAGGTTATGAAACTAGACTCTAGAATCTGCATCACATGGTCAACCACGAAGCTTCAATTCTACGAACCGTGCTCACGTAGAGGTCTGGTCACGAATCACGAAATCGCGCTCTACGGATAAGCAATCTGAACAGTCAGTCGCTCCCCGTGCACTGAAGACTTCGTGATTTTCAGCACGAGCTGGCAAGAGCAGAAGGGATCAGAGTCGCTTGCAAAGATAACAAGACGTGCCCTGCTCTCACTCATTCTTGAGGCGTTTATTACCCGAATCGCGTTGTACATACTTCTGGAATTCGCACTGATGTTTCCGAGGCTTTGCCCTGCAAGCATTCGTCACTGGTGCGATTCAAGCGAGACGGCTCTACGAGTTCACCGCTGGCGTTTTAGTGTTCGAAAAACGCGCATTGCGAAGCGCAGCTCACCTCCTCCACTGCAATTTGCATGCCTTCTCAAGCCAGTTTCTTTAAGAATGTCACTAGCGAACGGTGCCCCACTCATATCTTCAGTTTAGTATTTCCGTCTCCCTCAATCACAATATCCAGAAACATTTTAGCGTCATTGTAGACTTATATATTTCCTCGACAAACCCCTTGACGGCAATGCAGATCTGCTTGCTGTAGCCTGCTCATGGGACCACGCCTCTTTTTGGCGCGCCCAACTCTCGCTCACAATTGGGCAAAATTGTCCCTCAAAGCAGTTTTTCTATAGAATTTTTGACTTTACAGTATACCAGATATAACTGCAGTTCTAGGCTTTCATACTGTATATTGTTTTCAAGAGAATTCCAAATTTGGAAGGGGAACTCGGGTTTAAAGGGAGGAGGGCAAAACCTTTAAAAGTTTAAGTGTCCAAGAGAATTTTCGATACACTTCAAACCCCTTCCCATATCTGAGGGCTATGAGAAGACGAAGAAGTCCTGATTAGTAATTAATCTTCGGCCTAATAATGCAAAACCCCAATTAATATGCTGGCGAGCTAAATGGCACATTCTAAAATTCTATATAAATTAGCTCTTAATAAACATTTCTGTAAGCCGTGCTAGTCATAGATATTATGGAACTTGCTTATAATTATTGGGGTGTTACAAATGTTTTGAATGCGCAAAGAAG